>LOJH01013384.1:0-24859 GCA_001685095.1 Ellobius talpinus
TTGCCTGGCAATCTTGTCTACTTCCGATATCCAGGAGGATAACTATATGTTTTTCTTTGGGTTCACCTTCTTATTTACCTTCACTAGGATCACGAATTCTAGGCTCAATGACCTTTAAAGTGATGATAATTCTTTCCTAAGACAAAAGTAAATAGAAGGAGAACTTATACAAAGGGTACAATGAGCCGTGTCACCATGCTTCCATGTTCATTTCATGTTTGGAGAAGTCACACAGGGAAAACAAGAGGGAGTTGGCAGGGAATATTCTGGAAAACTATTTATCCTTGTTCAGAAGCAGGAAAACAGAAAGGAAGGCTCTCACGAAGGAACTGGTTGTGATGACCTTTAGTTCCCTGATCACTGATTTCAGTCAACACTCACTCCATGGGGCAAATAAGTGGAATTGATAGGTCAGCCCTGGAAGAGACAAGAGTGCCTCATACTCATTATCAATCTGTTGACTGTTTTTATTTTATTAACAGTTTAGCATATTCTCTGTGGTACCGAGAAGCAGGCCAATTTCAGCTCAGCATAAGAAATAGACAAGGCCACAGCTTCTGGAATTTTATGCCAGAGAGGGCTTTTTAACTGATTTTCATATCCCTTTGCTTATTTTATTTTTGCCCATGGGAAAAACAGCAAAAAGGTTTATGTAGCACATTTTGATTAAATACACGAAAATACACTGATTTTTCCTTCAGAAAACAGCATTTGTACGTCTTATTTCACTGAATGTACTGATATGATTTTATGCATAAATTTTCAAAGCAAATAGATTTATAGGAAAACAAATCCTCTGTGTGGCCTGATGTGGTTTTAAACTCACAATGCTTACAGTATCTTCTCCATCAATTCACAGATATTTATCTGACACCCACGATATGACTTAGAAGTTAGAATTTCAGGGCATAGTGTACAAAAACAAATATAGTACCTAGCCTATTTGGACAGAACACACAGGGATTGTTACAAGGTAGTGTATATTCAAGGACTGAATTGTGCCCAGCTTCAATGCTAACAGTGCTTAACGAGGGATGAATTTGAGGGATGTGGAGCTAGATAGAACCTGGACAGGCAGACAGGTAAAGGAGCTACAAATGGATAAATGAAGATGGCGAACTTCCAGCTTGTCCTCCCCACCACTGATTTGAGACAAAGGTCTGGTGGGCTTCGGATCCTGCCAACACGCCTGCTTCTAGCTGCCAGTCCAGGCCAGTTGGATGTGTTCAAGGCTGAACCTGGACATGTTTAGTCAAAGCTGTGGATTTAGCGTCTTTTCCTTGTTTACACTGAGACTCCTACATTAGGGAAAGAACATCTATTCTAGCCTAACCAAACCACTTACTATCTGCACCCCTTAGGGGGAGAGTGCATTTGTCTCCTCTCTGTCTTTCTTTGTGCCTTGCTTTGTGTGCATGCATGCTTCTTTGCTTGCAACAAAGTTTGTCACCTGTTGTTTGCTGTGTCTGAGTGTTTTCCTACTCTTTAATTCCTTAATCAGCAGAGAAAATGGACAAGACTCCTAGATGGTCACCAATTGGAGTTGGTTAAAGAAAATGTGGAGAAAAATCACAATCCCAGAGAACCTAGACAACAATGAGGACTTCTAAGAGAGACATACATGGATTTAATCTACAGGGGAAGTAGAAAAAGACAAGATCTCCTGAGTAAATTGGGAGCATGGGGACCTTGGAAGAGGTTTGAAAGGGAAGGGGGAGGCAGGGAGGGGAGCAGAGAAAAATGTTTAGCACAATAAAAATCAATAAAAAAAGAAAATGTGGAGAAAGTTGAATATTGGCTACAATTTGGGTAAGTTCTGAATAGACAGGGACCACAGAAGCACAATAGAGACATTAATTGGCATCATTGTGAAATACAGACATTAATGTTGATCTGATCTAGTTGGATGACTTCTGTCAGGAGATAAGAGGGGAAGTAATATGAAATTAGTTGGCTCTGGAGTTCAGAAGATTGAGGCTCTGGGGTCAGATAAGGCATCAAAGGCAATAAGGAGTCTGTATAATAGTGAAACTCAACTGGAGTATTATGTGAGAGACTTCTCCTGGGAGACACAACACACACATACAAGCATGCATGCATGCACTCATGCACACTCACACACGCATGAAGATTCACACATGCACATACACAATGCATGCACACTCACATACACACACATGCATGCATGAACATTCACACACACATGCATGTATACACATACGTATACACACCCCCTACTCACCCTAGAAAGGGAAATCATGACAGACTAAAGTCTATGACAGCACCAAAGATGAATTTGGTGAGCTAACAAATTTTCACGGGGGTTACTAACAGGAGTATGGATGAGGGGTTGCTCACAGGAACAGAGATGACTCAAGCCTCAAGTGCAGTGGCATCACCAAAGAGCCTTCCCCAATGTGGGTGATGACTCATGAAATCTCACCATGCTTTGGAGGCCTCTGCATCTCTTGCATGACAGACCAGAGCACCTGGGCTGGTCAGACCACTCCTCCCCAGCTGTGTACTCCTATCAAGAGGAGCAGAAGCCTTCCAGGATCCCCCATGTTTCCACTTTCCCTGACATGTAAGCGGCCTTTGCTTACTTCATGAACATCCCTGCTGATCCCAAGGGATATTCAGTTTAGAACACAACAGGTATTGATTGCCCACACATACGAGGCTTTCTTCATATTCTGCTTGTCGTCTGATGATCAGAACTTTTGTTTCAGAAAATTTATGAATGTTCTGGCATGTTGGAAAAGATTAATTTCCATGGGTGATGAGATGAGATGAGGCCTCAAGAGTCGCTAGGTATGGCTGAGGGTGGATTCTGTTGGGTTCTGTGGCGACATACGTGTTGGCTTGGCCACTGCAAAGTTTCAACGTAATTCCACCCTTCCCCTAGAATCAAGGGGGGGTTATCTTCTGCATCCATTTCAGGTTCCATAAACAACCCACAGCTTCTGGTCTCCTCAATTTCTCTGTCTCCTTTGTCTAGCTAATTCTCGCTTGCCCTGCCTGAGTAGAGTCATCAAGGTCCCCTTGTCTGATTTTAGTTCTGTCTTCTGTGACCTCGGCTCTTCTTTCTGGAACTTCCTCTTTGATTCTCAGATCCTTTCCTCCCTCAGTCATCTTGGTCCTGCCATTTAGAAACATTGATTTCCGGTTGATATGATTTCAATAGCCCAAGCCAATTAAACAGCAACAAAACCAAAAATTGAACAATGAAGTCCATTTTGCGTTGACTCCTGGACATGGGGCCTGTGCAAATGTGTGGTTGCTACACTCAGTGGCACTCTGTTGGCAAAGGCTTATTTTCCCCTTCCCAGGAGGTACCAATGGCAAATAACTTATTGGTTAGGGGTGGGATTTTGTGGCCCCTTTGATAGATGCCAGTCTGTCAGCTGTCTCATTGCTGTGCTCTCATCTGGTACTCCATGTTTTGGGGGAAGTGTTTTTTGTTTTGTTTTGGTAACTTTTGTCTTACTGGGGGTGCGCTTGTTTTGTTTTCTTTTGAGAAAAAGAAAGAATATAAAGTTATGTGAGTAGAGAGGTGGAAAGGATCTGGGAGGAGTTGGGGAGGGGAAAGAATATGATCAAATGTATTGTATGTAGAAAAATTTTAAATAAATAAAAACTTTGAGAATGATGGTTTCCTCTAATTTGTATATCTGCTCTACAGTCTAATCTCAGGGAAAACAGGCCTGTAAATGACTGAGGAATCACATAGGAAATAAGATAACAAGATAAATATGTCAATCTCTTATTTCCCTCCATAATGACAATCGTCAGTGTGATGGACCCATCAGTCTGAGTTGCAGTGCTTATGGGTGATCTCAGTTAGGTCTCAGAAGAGTTTTCAGGGGTGTGCACCATTCCTGTGTGCATCTGACAGGTAAAGGCAGTGCATTCACTTTATTCAGCCTTAAAGAAAATTGAATCGTGATAGTGATACTGCAAGCTTTCTATCACATCCTGAACTAGATTTTAAGTGTTATGTGTGTGTGTTTGTGGGGAGGGGATGGATACAAGTCATGAAACTAGAAAGAAGACCATGAGAGGGTAACAAGAAACCTCCAGGGAAGGGAAAACAGGAAAATAAAAATAACTAGGACAATAGACCCATAATCTACAAGCTCAAGTGTCCTGAGAGACAAGCGAAAGGCGCTAATAATATGGATGTACACCAACCAGCTTCTTGGCGCTGTTGTAGAGTGCTAGAATTAAAGCTGTAGTTTTAGTGGCTGGCTCAGCCTCATTTCTTAGCTTTATGAGAGTCTAGCTTCATGGTGGAGGTATTGGTGGGAGCCATGTTTATTGTCACAACGCTGTGGAGTTTCAAGGTACATGCCACCACCAAGAAGCCTGAGGCCAGCTGCTCATAATCAATATTTAAGTGTTTGGTAGCAGGGCCTCTTAAAAGAGCTGCGAGGTTTTGACTGCTAACTTTGAGTCAGGAAGCTTTTCTTTAAGGAACCACGCTTCTGCTTGCTGCCAGCAAACAGAGCCTACTGGAGAAAAGACGATTACCAAGAAGCTGCCCTTGACTCTGTTCTTGTCTGGCTAGAATCCTCTTTTTTTTTTAAAGCTTTCTCAGGCTTTATGTGGAAATTTTTGCCAAATGTTTTGGCACCATTTGTAGATGGATATTTCTGTCTCACCCAGTCCTGTAACCATTCAATCCCAAAGAAACACACAGAGGCTTATATTAATTATAAATTGTTTCATTAGCTAGTTCCTGCAACTTAAATTAACCCATAATTCTTGACTATGTTTAGCCACATGACTTGGTAGCTTTTTTTCAGTGAGGGATTCTCATCTTGCTTCCTCTGAATCTGGCTGGTCACTGACTCTGTCTTTCTTTTCCCCAAATTCTCCTACTCTGGTCACCCTGCCTATACTTCCTGCCTGGCTACTGGCCAATCAGCATTTTATTAAACCAATACAAGTGCCAAATCTTTACAGTGTACAAAAGCATCTTCCCATAGCACATCCACATAAAAGCACTCTGCTGAGCTCTGAGAGTCTTGCAGAAGAAAGTTAGGAGGGATTGTATGAGTCGGGGTGGATGTGATGGGGAACTCACACAGACAGTTGACCTGAGCTTGTAAGAGTTCACAGACTCTGGACCAACAGTTAGGAAGCCTACATGGGACTGACTTAGGCTCTCTGCATATGAGTGACAATTGTGTAGCTTGTATTAAGGCTTCTAACAGTTGGAGCAGGACCTCTTCCTGGCACGTAGCTGGCTTTTGGTAACCTGTTCCCCATGCTGGATTACCTGTCCCTGCCCGAATGTAAGGGGAGGAGCTTAATCCTGCCTCAGCTTGATGTGCCATGCTTTGTGCAAGCCCATGGGAAGCCTGCCCCTTTTGGAATGGAGATGGAAGAGGAGTGGATGGGAAGGGGTAGATGGGAAAGGGGAGAAGATGGGAGTAGTGGAGGGAGGGGGAATTGATTAGTATGTAAAATAAATAAAAAATATTATTTAAATAAAAAAATAAAAAGAACAATATCCCAAAGAACAACAACAACAAAATAGCCTATGGGTGGAGAAGTCAAAGGCCTTAGAGCTACCTACTACTGATGCTTTACTAAATGGACATGGTGCCAAACTACCTTCTAAATACTATGTTTATGCTCATGGATTAGTGCTGTTCCCAGCTCTGATCAAAGAAGCTTTTGTTTGCCATAAGTTGCAGTTAATGAAGCAATTTGTAATTGGTTAAAGTGCTAAGAAAAAATGACTGTTTATTACTTAGGCCCAAGTGAAGCATCTGTATCTTCTCATGGAAAGTCATGAAAGAGGGATAGAAGAAATCTCCAGCGGATGGAGATGAGTGCGGTGAAGTGCTGCTCTGGACATAACGACTGTTGCACTTGTGAACTTTACATCAGCTATGGTTGCCTGCACAAGAACTACATAAGATCAAGCCAGCAAGATCATTCCGCATTACAGTACACTGTATGAGTTGAACTCGGAGGGTTACAAATCAAAACAAAGGAAGAAAAAAACAACAACAAAGACAACAATAACAAAAAGAGAGGGCCTGAAGGTGGGCAGGGGACATGTTAAGGGTTTAGGTGAGTAGGAGTGGGGTTGGGGGTAGATAGGATCAAAATACATTGCACACATTTATGAAATGTTTGGGATTAAATTTTTAAAATTAAATAATTAGAATATATTTTAATAGGAATTCTGACAGCAAATTTTGTTAATTGTGCTGGAACTATGGCTTCTCAGTTGGCAAGGAGCTTTATCTAAGCATTGAGGGTTCGGGTTCCTTTTCCTCCTCAAATACACCTTGACTGTTTCTCCTGTCTTTCTGCCCTTCTCAACTTAACCTCCTGAGCTTGTTCTTATCTATTTCTGGTTTGGAGCTATTTATTTTTACAACAAGACTCTTACTGTGTGAAACCTAATATTGGCAAAGAGAAAACACAGATAAAAGGTTGAGTGATTCAAAGACATCACAGGTGTTATTTGGAGAAAACCTGGGGAGAGGCCTCCAGTGTAAGAACAGCACCTATGGTTTGTTTGCTTTGCGTTAGGATAGTTACAGGGCATTAGGAGGGGAGGGGAGGGTACTGAATTTTTTCCTGCAGTCAACCATTGCTAGGGATGGCTACAGAGGTAGCATGTGTGGTGGGTTAAAAGGTGACCAGTAAACATCTCTTATGGTCAGCTGTTACTGGGGTCAGTAATTTGGGGAGGCAAGAATCTGAAAATATACAGGATGTCCCAAGTTACTTTAAACCCAGGAATGGTCATTATTTTATGAAGATAGAGGAGTTTTACAGGTTGGAGTGAAATGGTCAATAAAGAAATCTTTTTTATATAGAAGCATTTCATATTTTTCTTTAACCTTGGTTGACAAAAATATATTCCCATATCTATAACTTTTTCTATGTCTTTCTCATATTCAATGTTTCCTTTCTGTCTTCTCATTCCAAAATTTCTGAATTTAGCAAAACAAAATTGCTCTATTTTAGCAATAACTCAGGGAGGGTTTTTGAGACAGACAGCCTGGAGATTATGTCTTAGGTATCTAACAGTAAGCCACAGGAAAGCATGCTAGCAGGCCTGAAGATGTTTCTTTTTCCCAGCAACAAATTTAAATTAAATTATTTACTCAATCTCCTTAAACTGCAAAGATTATAGCTAATTTTATTTGAGTGTTCATTTGTAAGCAAGTTTGGCACTGTACTCTTCTGCCTGGGAAGAAATAAGGACATTCTAAAGAGCAGCTTGTGTCCCTCACTCTGGCTATCTAACTATTGAAACCAGGCACCTCAGGGAGTACCACACAAGTAGACAATTACCATATTCACACTCATGAGGACACACACATATCCATCCCCCATACCACACAAGTAGACAATGACTGTATGCACATTCCTGAGCACACACTGATATATCCATCTCCCAGACAAACAAAATCCACAACAATTTTGTAGTTCTCATTTATCATTATCATTTGCCAGGTTTATTTAATTTATTTTTAAACATGTATATGGAGAAGGCCGCTTGTCGGTTCTGGGCTGCCTGGCTAGCTTAGACAGGAAATAATCACACAGAAGCTATATTAATTAAATCACTGCTTGGCCCATTAGCTCTAGCTTCTTATTGGCTAACTCTTATGTTAATTTAACCCATTTCTATTAATCTGTGTATCGTCACGTGACAGTGGCTTACCCACTAAAGTTCCCAGTGACCATCTTCAGTGGCTCCATCGCTTCTCTCTGACTCTGCCCTTCTTCCTCCCAGCATTCTGCTTAGTTTTCCCCGCCTAGCTCTGTTCTGCCCTATCAACAGGCCAGGGCAGTTTTCTTTATTCATTAATGGTAATCACAGCATTCAGAGGGAACTCCCACATCCTGTGTATGTATGGGTATGTACACATATAAGTGCAGGTGCCTGCCGAGTCCAGAAGAGGGCGCTCTATCCTCTGGAGCAGAAGCAGGCTAATGTAATGTAATATAATATAATAATGAGCTGCTAATATGGGTGCTAAGAACTGAACTGAGGTATCTGCAAGAGCAGCACATGCTCTTAGTTGTTGAATCATCCTCCTAATCCCACTGGCCAGTTTTTGCCTGTCTGATTCCATCCTCCATAGCACTGAGCAATCTTTAATCCTAAATGTGCACTTCTAAATGTGTATGCGAAATAAAGGTCAGTAGTGCAGCTTGTAGTACAGACAAGATATTTCCTTATTCTAATAATTAAGCAGTAGAGACGGATGTCCTTTCAAATGGAAATTACTCTTGCAGTGTCATCTTTAGGACAAATGTCACCTCCTTTCTTTCATGAGGGTAAACTCTGTTCCATGTGTTCACTGGTGTATCTGAAGGACAACAGGAAGAAAGAAGGAAGAAGTAAAGGAAGGAAGAAATAAAACCGGAAGGCCACGCCGAGTGTTATTCCTGTTCTATGTTTTCTCAAGGAGTCTCGGATGAGCTCTTTGAGTGGGCAAATCATATTTTGTCTCTTTACGATTGTTTCCTTAAGAAAAAATATTAGATCCACAGAGCAGCTGGGCCTTTAAGCCTACATGAAATGAGAACCCGTGGAGCCCAAGGCCATGTATTTCTGGCATTAGAAAGTTCTGGATGTTCCTCCCTCAAAGTAGTGGAAATAAAGAAATATCTATGTGAATCAAAGTGTCAGCAAGATAAATGAGGCTATAAAGGCAAAGTAGCCAAACATAATTGAGGCTTAGGTAGGCAGGGCTCCTCAAATGGAAGACTGGTAGTGTCACAGAAAGCAATTAGAGTGGGGAAACTTTCAGGGTCACGAGAGCAATGACTTCTGAATATGACATACATGGAAACAGCTGTCCCTTATTCTTACTGTTAGGTAGCTAGTCAGATATTAGCAGGCTTGCAGGCTACTGAGAAAAGATTTCTACCTCGTAGCTAGCAGTTTATAAAATCAGCAATTAAAACCGATTCTGATTGAAAGAATAGCCCTCATGAATAAGATTGAATCCCATCAACTGAGGCTATCCCCTCCTTAGGACATCCCCTGAAAACTGGAAGAAGTAAAACACCTTTGAAGAAACAAGTCCAGTGCCCCAATACCCAGAATTCTTTAATAGTGGTGCTCTTGCACCTGTCCAGCTGGTTCATTTTCTATGAACTTGTTGGGCGAATTTGAGTCACTAATGCCAAACAATCTTACTTTATGTAAGACTTTAAACACACCAAGAGGATCTGGGTCATTTCTCAGGCCGTTCTGGGAAATATACAGATAATGTAGTTTCAGGCCTCCTTGTTGTCAACGTTATTTTGGATCAGACCTTAGCAGTTACTTAGAGAACTGGACTGATTCAAGGGGTTAGAGAGTACGCATGGAAATTATACACAGAAGCTCCTAAGGATCTGATAGGGTATGGAACAGTCTTGGTACGTGTGTACTACGGGCTAAAGGACAGTAAAGTAAAACCAGCACATCATTCCAAACTGGCTTCTATTGGCCTGTCATCTAATGAAAACCCCACTATTTTTTTTTAAAGCATCTTAAAGAGGCTGTGTAAATATACATATTAACTGGTCTCTTTTTCTGGGAAGGCAGAGTCTTTCTCTGGGACAGATTCCTTACCAATCTGCTCCAAAGGAACCCCGTTAATCTACAGAGGCTTGTCACTTATATCATCAAGACTTGTGCTGTGGCTTGAGTGTGGGTGATCGCCCATAATCCCATGTCTTTAAATACTTGGTGATTAAATACAGGTGATGCTGATTTGGAAGATGTAGAGGTGGGAACTCACTTGAAGGGGTGAATCACTGGGGACCTGCCATGAGTTGACCACACTTCCTGTTCAAACTTTATTTTCTGAGTGTAGATGTAATGTGACCAGCCAGCTTCTAGCTGCTGCCACCACGATGGTCTAGATCCATCTGGAAGTGTAAGCCCAAACAATCCCTGCATCTTCCTTAAGCTGCTTTCTCCCTTAGAGCATTCATCACAGCAACAGGAGAGCAACTGAGAGGTTTGATAGCTCAGCAGCTCCGAGCTGCTCTCCTACTCTAGAGTATCTCTCTAGAGAGCATACTCTACTCTCAATCCTATTATTTCTTGCTTCAATGTGTAGTTTACTCAGTATAGTTAGCAATTGTGGGGCACTCATTCATGATTATCTAGATGCCATTAGTATAGTTCAGTGGACAAAACTTAAGTGATAAGCCTTTTGATGAACCAAATGTAATATGGTTCATTGGTTAAAGTGTCTATAAGTAATCAGCAACAGGAAGCTGGTTCTGCAGTTGGTTTCCTTTGAGTTATCATAGAAACTTGATCTGTGCCTCATGGAACCTAGGCACAACTGAACTGATAGCATTAACCTGGGCTCGTAGAGAGGACAAGCAGGCAAATATATGCATTGACTCTAATCATGCTTTTTTGGTAGTGTGCGTATGATGCCGTGGAGTGTGGGTGAGGGCAAGAAAATTGTCATCCAGGGTCCTTTCATCCTTTTACTTTAGGCTTGTAGGGAGGCACAATATTATGGTGGCAGCAGTGTGGTCGAGCAAAGAAGTTCATATCGTGGCTAACAGGAAGTAAAGAGAGAAAAGGAAGGGGCCTATGGCAAGGCTTATCTTTGGAACAGATACAGCAGTCCAGGAAACTGGCCAACAGTGTTTCCGTGTGGCACATGGACCACAAAGGGAGACTATCATTGGTGGTTGAAGGCAAGGTTCAGTTCCCAGCATCCATGTCCTGTGGCTGATAGCTACCCATGCTCACATGCTAGGAACTGAACTCAGGTCTCCTGCAGGAAGAAGGCATGTGCTCTTAACCACAGAGCCATCTCTTGATCCCCAGAAATGACTTTTGAGGTAAAAAGCAAAATATTTATATGAGCTGAGGAGAAACCAGAGTATTACTAAGAGGAGAATTCCACAGACAATTTTATATCCCATGAAACTCCTTTTTGATTGACAGACCTTGGTTAAAGTCAATATTATAGATAGATGAAATGCTGAGGGTTTTTTTTCTTTCTTATCTACTCATAGGGGTAACTAAGTGAAACGCTTAAACTCTGGGCCCCAGTGTCCTTGCTTTTAAAGTAGGTATAATCATGACTTTGTGGATGATGAAATGATATGTGGAATACGTTAGCATAGTGCCTGGTGTGTAACAGTCAAACAGCTTTATAAATACTACCAGGGTTAGCTGAACGAAAAGAAACTCTCTCCACGCCCTCTCTCTTCTCTCTCACCATTTTACAGTGACTGCAGGACACTGGTTCCAGTCGGCAGTCAAGCAAGAGAAAGAGGTAGGCTCTACTTAGAGCTGTTGGGTTTATTTTATCCAACCTCATTTGCTGCTCAAGCCTGAGTTTCCTGGATCTGTGTGACCTGGTACCACTCTGCTATTGTTTTGCCACCACTGCTGCTCCAGACACAATGGTGTTTTTACTGTCTAGCAAATGGCTTTGGCATTGTTTTGCTCACTGCTGTTTCACACTAAGTTGCATTATATAATGCAGAGAGACTGGGTTTGTGTTTGGATAAATCTGCTTCTCATCTAACTCAGAAGACCCTAGTTTACATTTATGCTGCTGCCTTGACTCCTTGGGTCTTGGAATCCTGATCTGTGTAATAGGTTTGGCATTTTGAACTCTCAGCCAAATATTGAAGTAAAATATTCAAGAGAGTGTTTACAACATTTTTGGATGATAAGATATCATCTCTCCACTCATAAACCCAAGCAGCCATATGCTCACCTCCCACCCTTCGTCCCTTGCCAGCCACTCCGCCTCTCTCCCCGGAGTTGCTACAGAATGGAGTTTGTGCACAGACAATTACTTTCTTGAGCAATTTTATAATATCTGTGTAAATTTCAGATCCTTGCCATTAATCATAATATAAATTCCTAAAAGTCAACCTTTGGTAGATGCTCAGTGTCATGGAGCATGCCAGTCCATTCCAGAGTCACTAAACTGAAGGGTGGAAAAAATCTCAGCGATCGTTATTGCTGTCGATCACTTTATAGACAAGGAAATGAAATTCTCATCGCAGTGACTTCTCAAGGCCACATGAATGGTTAAGGTAGAGCTCGCGATACAGATTAAGGTATTTAAATCTGTCCACTTTTAAGATAATCTTGAAGGTTTGTGTCACTGAGCCTTTGTATCTTGGCCCCTCCCCTTATGAGCTGTGTGATCCTGGGCTTGATTTGCAGCATCTGTGACCTCAGTTTCTTAATATCTCTTGAAGAGACTTACTGTAACTTAGGATTGTGTTAGAATAAATGAGGTGAGGCACGTAATGAATTTGCTGGAGTGGCTGAAAATGCTGAGTCCCTACTGTGTTCTATGATGTTGGTCAAATAGCAAATGAGCCCAATGCGATTGGTGTGTTTGCATCTGGTGATTGTCTCATTCAAGGAATTATAATGGTTCTCTATTTTAAAGGCGATTTTCCTATCTCTGGCTCTTTAAGAGAGAAACTTTCAGTTTACATAATTTTTCTCAAGATAGACTACTTCCAAACCTGCAATTATTTGTAGAGATTTTATACTTTTTGTTTAGACATATGTTGGGTCTTTTAGGTTTAAGTTTATAATTCTTATTCGTGTGAATCAGATCATATTTAGATATAATTCATAATTATTACACTATGTTCTAATTCACCATTTATAATGATTATTTTAATTATATCTGTCTGAATTTTGATTTGTAATTTTCATGTGAATTAGAAATTTTTAGTGGCTGAATTATACCATCTCACAGAAGAGATTGTAAGTAACCATTAGCCTGTATCCCCACCTAAAAACGTTAAAGTATTATAGAAGACAAACCTTTCTCAATACTCTGAGTACTAAAGATGTTTCCAGCCAGATATATAAGAATTTTCAGAAAGCTAGACTCTGAGCTGAGCCGTGAAACACACAAGGTCATTCAGAACAAAGTTCCACTTAGCTCAAAGCAGCTTTATGGCTCCATAAATTATTGTGAGGCAAGTATACAACACTTGTATACTTGTGTATACAACACTGGAACCTTGAAGACGGGGATTATACGGTGCATTTCTCCATCCCTTCCTTCTTGGTGTGGTCCTCAGATTTCCTTTTTATGCTCTTCTCTTTAGAAATCTCTACCATCTATGCCCAGAGACCAGAGATTCTCGGAGAATGAATGTTTGTTGAATACAGTGAGCATGGTATTCTCACAAGTTGTATTGTGAGCTCAACTCTATTCCTGTCATACATATAAAGGATATTTATGCATCTTACTCCACTCTATATTATCTTGTTAATAACACATGACCTGAAAAAGGAGTGGCCTTTTTGGAGTAGACTTTTGTGTAAATTGTCTATTAGCTATATATTCCAAGTCTAGCATATTTTGAGTAGAAAAGTATGTTCAAAGTGAATAAATGATTTAAATTTCTAAAGTGCAGTTTGAAGGCCTGCCATTGTGTATGTCTTGCTGGCAGAGGGAGGCACAAAAAATTAAAATCTGGCATTTTGACACAAAACAGGTGTAGAAAAGATGATTTCAGCAGAAAAGTCCAGGGATGGCAGAAATTAAAGTGATCAAGGATGTAGAATAGAGTATAATTTATGGCACTTTGGAATAAATGTCTGAATCTCTATCACTGCTTGGCAATGAACTGGCCATGTATAAACTTTTGTTTTAATTTGTTAATCAATGTGGAGGAACCAGCAATATGTATCTCATGTATTTGTGAAGATTAAAGAGGATTGTTACAGAGTACATAATGTAACACCTGGCACATGCGTTCCCCCCCCCCACAGGAACTATATATCAGACAGAAGACTCCTGGGTTTGTAAGATTTCAGAGCTTTTCTGGTAAATTCACATCCATCAGACAGATCACTGAGCACATCCTAGCACAGGATGCTGTCTGATGAATTTATGTTTGAGCGTAGTTTCTCAGATCACAGAATTATCCAACTGGCTGAAATACTTCTCTCCTTTCCTCTCCCTTCTCTACACCATCTTTCTTTCTCCCTCTGTTCTTACAGCTGACATTTGACACATGGCAACTATGCTCCAGACTATTGCAGGCACTGAGAAAGCTCTGGTTGTATATATGTGCGTATCATCTATTTATTGGTCTAGCCACCTTAGCAACCCAGGTTTCTGTAACAAAATGATGCAAATGAAACAAGTTAAACTACAGAAATATATGACTCCAATTCTTCCAGGACAGTCAGGTTCTTGGTGAAGGTTGTCCTCCTGACTTGCATATGGCTGGCTTCTTGTGCTGTAGCCTCACATGGCCAAGAAAGTTCTGTGGTCTCTTCTTATAAGACGATTAATCCCATTATGGGGATTAATGACCCTAAAGGCCTCAAATAAACCTAAGTTTCTCTCAAAGACCTACCCTTCTCAATACAATGGGAGTTATGTCTTCAACACAGGACTCTTAGGGGTGACTGACTCTTAATTCAGACCTAATTAGTATGCATTTTAAATCATGAAAAGAGTGCCTACTTCTAATTAAATCACTGAAAAACCACAAAAGACAAGTGTTTAAACCAAGTCTTCATGGTGTTCTACATGTTGATGGGCAGAACAGAGTTAAGCCAGAAAAGAATAAAAATGGTAGAACATACAGAGTCCCAAAAGAATGGAGGAGTGCTACACCCCCGTGGCTTTCAGTGACAGTCATTCAGGAGACTCACTGAGTACTTGGATATTACCATGATGAACTCCATATTTCTAGCAGGGAGAGAAAAATTCAGGACTAGTCTCAGTAAGTAGAATATGTCATGGATTAGAAATGGCAAAATGTTAAGGGGCTATTGAGACCTATACACACACTGCGGCCAGAAGCAGCCAGGATAAAGAGGGGAGTGATGAGGGATGAATGGGCAGGAGGTTCCAACCACTGATAAACCTTCCATAGTCAGCAAGGGTCCAAAGCTGTCAGTTTCTGGGGAGCTAGGGGGTGGTTTTAGAAACCTACACTTAGCTCTTTTTGGCCCTGAACTCTGCCTTGGCTCCACACGGTGAGGTGCACCTGCTGTGGCTTTAACGAGTGTAGGCTTTGCTGTTGGGTTTTCATGTTTGTTCCCAGCTGTTCCCGCCTCTTTCTTTGATCTTGTTTTTGTAGCTGTTTCTGCTGTGTCTGGTGAAATGTCACCATCACAGTCACAGCTGTGCCTGGCTCCACCTCCATCGTTCCTATGGGCAGTACAAAAAATTCTTATCACTCTTGATTCATTGTGTTTAAAGGCTCCTGTTGTTTGGGCGGTGCTCTTGTAGTAGTTTGGTTTGTTTGTTTGTTTGTTATTACTCTGAACATGGAGTATAGGAAAAATTATGAGCTATGCTACCAATAAAATAAAGATTTATTTCTTATTCTGCTATTTGATAATTTTAAGAAACCTTGGGTAAGCTATTAAAGCCCTTTGACTCTTAGTTCTGTGTCTTTAGGAATAGAATGCTGCTACTTTCTGTATTTTTTTTTAAGGGGTTGGAGACTTAGTACTATTAAAATCCTGAACATATGGATACACACGTTCTGTTCAATGTAACTACTTATTGTCACCCTCTGAATCCCCACCCTGGCCTATTTGAGTTCCATTGCCCATTTTTCTCTTCTGTTTCCCAAATGCAGCGATCATTTGCTTCCCCCCAAAATTTGAGTCTTCAGAGTTCTTTTTGTGGATATCAGGTCAAAGAAATCATTCGTGTGACTCCAACTAGATCAGTGTGTGTTCTGTAGTTGTTGATACAGTTAATGTCCCCTCTGTCCTGGCTGGTGCAAACTCCTGGAGGAAGGGATTAGAGATTTGCTTGGTCTGGAAATTACTTTTGGTGATAAATCCATCCAAACTCATCCTCTAGGGGAAATATGAATTGCAACACACAAGTCTGTCTTATCATGTAATCATGTGACCAATAAGTCAAAGAGAGAGGCATAAAACAGAAGAGAACTGGATGAAGAAGTTAAAAGACTATACCAACTTGAGCCTTGACGAGGTTGAAATGATACATAAATTCCTATGAAGAGAGCGTGGAGCTCAAGTTTGTTCTGGACCATTTGTTTTAGAAAGGTGATAGCAGATCATATCCATCAAACAAAGTCATGGCTTGTGCCCCAAAGCATGTTGTCACAGCATTGAACTTCTGAGCCAATATTCTACTCACAGTAGAATCCTCATCTGTGGCCAGCACAGGAGCTGAGCAAACTATATTCCTCCCCATCTCAAGTAAGTGATAGCTGTTAGGTGGAGATACAGCCTCAGACACTCAAATAATCAAGGGCCCAAGGAGCTATCCTGTTCCTAAGGCAGTGGTTCTCAACCTTCCTAGAGCTGCGACCCTTTAATACAGTTCCCCACGCTGTGGAGACCCCCAGTCATAAAGTTATTTTCGTTGCTACCTCATAACTGTAATTTTGCTACTGTTGTGAATATTAACTGTATGTAATCCCCAGAGGGGTTGCTATTCTCAGTTTGAGAACCGCTGTTCTAACAGAATGCAACATTATGGTTGGGAATATAGCACTGGGGGCAGATTGTCTGGTTTCAAATATCACTTATACTATTTACTGTGTGACTCAGTACAACTTGTTAAAGTTCTTTGGCTTCAATGGCCTCACCTGTAAAATAGCATTGGAATGAAACCCACTTTTTTAGGGTGTTAGTTACTATAAAAATCCTCTGAGTATTCTTGCATTCAGTCATCAGCTATATTAGTATTACTTCTTCTAGAGAGGGAAACCGAGTCGAAACAATACCCCAAAGATGAAGTCCATAGATTTGTGGAGAGGAGGAAGGAGAGAAATTTGTAGTCATGAGCAACCTGTAAAGACCTCTGTCTGGTGCACTGGCTGTCATGTTAGACTGAAGGACATTAGGCTGTCGTCCTTCAGTTCCTGATTCAGGAAATGGGTGGGCCTAATCCAGTGGGAAAACACTCAGTGGCACAGGCTGAAAAGGCTGGGACAGGAAGTTCACATCCTTCAGAGTTCTTGCTATCAACCCGCAAGCCTCCTGGGATGGAGAGACTCCATTTTCACGTATTTTTCTGTGACTACAATCAGTGTAACCTTCAGGCAGCTTCCCTCGGGTGTTTTTGAAGCTGATTTTGATTATTAACCTGCCTACATTTTGTAATACATTTGGCCTGCTTTTCAATGAGAAGCAAGTACTTTTCTCAGATGGGTTCACAGTAAAGATACTTCCTTAGAAGTATCTTTATATGGGGCAGAAAACACATTTTAAGTTCTTCATAAAGAAGGCAATGGAAAAGTGTCCAGATTAGGCAGCATGATGTGACAGTTGCAGTATAACCTAAACATTACACAGAAATAATACATAAATCAAATTTTTATTGTTGTGAGTGCATTGGAGATTGTGGAGTGTCTGAGCTACAGAGGTATCACAGTGGTGTAGAATTGCCCTTCTAGGTGGCTTGACTAGAGAGACCAGTGTTTCAGATAATAAGTGAGGAAATATAATATATATTGTTAAAATATTGAGTATTTTTTCTTTTGTCAAAGAAAAATAGTGAAATGTGATTCCAGACATGGAACATGTAAGATTTAACTTTATGTTCTTTGCTACATTTGCATAGCTAGCCTTTGGTATTAGTCTCTTCTTTCTGATTTTTCTGAGGTTATCTGTTTGTTTCATCTTATGTTTAGATGATTTATTTTGTTTTAAAAATTACCTTTTAAGATTATCATTCAAAATAATGTTGATCATGACATTTTCATACATTTTTGTCATTCTACTTTTCTAAAAATAGATTTTGTTTTAAGTTTATGAATGTTTGACTGTATGTATGTATGTGTACCACATACATGCCTGGTGCCTGCAGAGACCAGGAGGGGATGTTAGATTTCCTGGAACTGGTGTTGTAGATGTTTGTGAGCTAACACCTGTATGGTGGGAATTGAGCCAGAATTGTTTACAAGAACAGCAAGTGCTCTTAATCACAGAGACATTTCTCCAACCCGCTACCTTTTTCTCACTGGTTTCTTCTTGCCTTGTCCTCCCTGTCTCTCTTGTCTTCCTCTTGCTCCTCCCTTCCTTCCTGCAGGAATCCTTCCTCTTTCACATCACATGCATTCCATATCCTCTCTTTTTCTCCTTTTCTCGCTAATATTCGTTTCCCTTTCATGGTTCTTTTTATGCTTTCGTAACACACACACAGAGCCACAGACACACACACACAGCCACAGCCACACAGCCACACACACACACACACACACACACACACACTCTTAGAGTCTGCATTTGAGAGAGAACATGCAATATTTGTCTTTCTGAATCTGGCTTACTTTGCTTACTATAATGAACTCTAGTTATATCCAGTTTCTTGATAATAAGCTTTTTTTTGCAGAAATGAAAACTTCATGTATGTATGTCATGGTTTATCCCTTCATCTGTTGATAGACATGTAGGTGGGTCCCATTTCATATTATGAGAAGTGAAGAATGAGCAAGCACGTGTGTACATGTCTGTGGTATGGTGACTTGGAGCCCTTTGGCTCTACCCAAGGGTTTCATAGCTTGGTCATATGGTAGGTCTAGGAACCTCCATACTGGAGGTATGCCAGTCTATTCCAACAACAGTGATGAAGGGCTCCTCTTTCCCCATATCTTTAATTGCACTCATTTGTTTTCTTGATGCTATGCATTGTGACTGGGTGAGGCAGGGTCTCAAAGCAGTTATAATGTCCATTTCTCTGCTGGCTAGAGGTGGTGTCCTTGCCATCTTAGTGCTGAAATGAAACACCTGATAAAGCAACCTAAGGAAGTGTTTACCTGCTTTACAGTTCCAGAGGATGTGGTCCATCATGGCAGAGAAGGCATGTACCATTGTTGTGTTGGACAAAGAGAACTGCTGTTATTTTCTTTATTTTCTATTTGAATCCCTGAAATCTTCAAGCTCGATTTGTACAAAAAACATATCTGAAATACATCTTATTAGATCTGCTAGTACAGTCCAATGATGTGGTTTATATTCTAATCAGTATATCATTCTTCCTAACAGTAATATGTTACTGTTTACTTGGGATATTAACAAAGGTTCTCAATATAATACAAGAAACTACAACTTTTTGAAAAGCTAACTTTTCATTCTTGTAGAGTATACCCAGTACTCAACAAAAGTTGTGTATATGGCTTTCAGGGAAGTTGAAATCAAAATTGAGTATTTGGACTATCCTCAAGGTCATCTCTAATATTTTCAGGTTATGATTTTAATACTGATGAAAGTACAATTTTTATGCTGTAATTAATATTTTACATTTCTTTGATATCTGTGAACAGAATTTCCTCGGAAATACTTTGTCAAAAATTTCTCTCTTCATATAGAAGGTTCATTATTGTACATTTGCATATTACCAAATGGAGAGCCACAGTGCCTCACTTAGACCTTGCAGTCCACACCGGTGTGATCCATCCTGGGAGCATTACTTAACCTCTCTTGAACCTCTGTTTCATACTGTAACATGTGAGTAAGCTGGGAATACAGCCTGGTGATAGAGTACCTCCATGCATAGTACCCCCAGAGTACCTCCATGCATAGTACCCCCAGGTGCGCATGTGCACGCACACGCGCGCGCGCGCGCACACACACAAACACAAATAGTACTCACCTAAAAATTTAGTTAGGAATACTCATATATACAATATGATATACATATATACACAACATATATGCAATATTATATGTATAAAGTGGTTACACTCATGCCTGGAGCCAAGTAGGAGCTATAGAATTATTTGGTTTGATATTATTAATTATTTGGGATAATTAATAAGATAAGAGACACTTTCTACAAAATTGTGATGGAGATAGTAGAGGGCAGGAAATGATAATCTCCACAAAAGAGCACTAAGATTTTCACCACAATTACATTTAATACTGATGCACAATCAGTCATATAAAACCTTGCATTCATCAACTTAAGATGATGATAAGAGTGCATTAATACTAAGTAACAACTGCTATAGAACTCTGCTCTTTACATAGGCAAAGTAGTTGGGTCAGTTACCACTCATTACTAGGCCTTAAATGAAGGAAGTTGATGAGAGCTAAGCTCCAATGGGCTGAGCAGGAGATTTATGGGCTGGTCATCAGAGGGACTGAGATCAGTAGTAGGGAGAGTATAGAATAGTAGTTTCTTTGAGTTAAAGTCTTCCCTCAGGGGACATGGGGAAGTTCATGAGACTCAGGAAATGGACAAAATGTTACATGCCTAGGAAAGAGAAAATGTAGATTCTCAAAGGTCATTCCTCAGTTTTAGAAAGGGTAAGCAATTGCTGGTGGAGGAGACTCTCACTATCCAAGCTCCAGAGAGAATATATGAGACTGAGGAGAGCAGCCTGTGCTGTGTGCAGAGGGCTCTAGAGTTTCAGCTTTCACAAACTGTCACCTGTGTTGGGGATGGGCTTTTGGTGATACAGCTGTTTTTTTTGTTTCATCATTCATATTTTTGTTAGTGACCCCAACAAAAATCCATTGGTTCACCAAGTTGGACATCGGTCTGCCATCGGTTCTCTTTTTGGGATGAGTAGAGATGCCTGTGTTGTGTCTCCCCAGGAAGTCTGTTGTGTAACACAACAGTAAGGTGGCTAAGGTTTTCTTAGGGTGGGAGCTGCAGCAGGCCCAGTTATCCTTTTCTATTTTATAAAATATTATGGGGGGGGTCCAGCAAGAGTCACTCAGGGTTCCAAAATGGCAGTAACATACATTTAATCATGTCTTATTATTTCTATCCTAAGAAAGACTGCTCAGATTTAGCTGTGATCAACCCCTAATTCTGAGGTTTATAGGGAAGAATAGAGGGGTAATTTGACTCAGCTTTCTTTAATCTTGCCTACCTGCTTTTTAAGATTACAATTTTCTGTATTTCTTTCAATATCACTTATTTCCTGCCTCTCAGAATCATGAACTTGACCTTTTCTGTGCCAAGAACTTTGTAGACAGTGGGGATATGAACATGAAAAGAAACCAACAATGGCAAACATTGCTGTATTTAGTAGAGGAAGGATAAACTCACAAATAAGTTATAATTTAACCTAGTAGAATATTATGTTAAGTTTTGGAGAATTTTGTTATGTGGTTTGTTTTAGATTCTTCTCCTGTTGCGGTGATAAAGTCCCCCGACAAAAGCAACTCATGGGAGAAAGGTTTATTCCGTTCACAGGACAAGGGTGCAAGCCTGTTAGGGAGAGGAAGGAAAGGCGTCAAGAGCTCGCAGCGACTGGTCACATTGTATTCAAGGTGAAGAAGCAGAGATCATGAATGCACTGGTGATCAACGTTTGCTGCTGCTCTGCTCCCTTTCTTCATTTACGAGCCCAGCATCCCAGTCAGGGGACAGTGCCACCCACAGTGGGCAGCATCTTCCCACTTCAATAAGTGCAATCGGGGTAACCATTCACGGGCACATTCAGAGGGCTGCTTCACAGGTGCTTCTAGATTCTGTCAAGTTGACACTTGACACTAGCCATCACAGCGATGGTAAATATTATTTGTTTCAGATTGTTGTCATCATGGACCATTGTTTAGAGAAGGAATTAAAAACTTAGACTTGAAGCTAAAAGTATTAAAACTGAGAGATACCATCAAAAACGTTAGGGAAGACCAAGAAGTACCAAGAAGCAGAAGCATGATTTTCTTATTTATAATAAGATACTTTGAGTCCAGGAAACTGAATTCAGTAACCATTTCTGAGAAGCCTGCTATTTATACAATCATTTGTTTCACAAATATTGCTCCTGAGTCTCTTGGGCACAGTGATAAAGCAATAAACAAATTCTGTGAAGTCTCTGATATGATGAAGCTTTTATCTAGTTGAAGACAGATTAATAAATGTGCGCACACACACCTTCATAACAATTATTATTTTTGACTCTTAAATTTTTCTCTTCCTCACTACCGCAATAAAATCCTACACGTGCCCTACTGTGGACCATTTTCAACTATGAATTACTGTGTTTCAACTGCTCCTCACCCCATCGTTCTCATCCCCAGAGTTGTCTCTACAATACAGAGTTAATTGTGTTCTTCTGATTATAAAACTTTTTCAGGTTTCCTATCACCCTCTAATTAACACCTTACTCAAGTTTTGACTCCTGTCTCTTCTACCAAACTATCTATTGTCTGATGAATTGACCCATCTCTCCCCTCCAATATTCAGTTGAAGAATTTCCTGTTCTTTATAGAGAAACTGCCAACTTCTAGGAGTTCCTCTCCATATCGCTACAGTGATGACCCAACATGTTCCCTATTCATTACCTTTCTCTAAAGCCTGTGAATGTCATTGCTTCCCATTTCTGTTTCAGAACCCAGTTCGTTTCAGTTTCCTGTATCTTTGCTATTCTCACCTGTATTTGATAGGCTCTTATACATTTAAAGCATGTATTCCTGGGTCTGTGAAAAAACTGGGTGAGAAGAGGCATTCACTGCCCCTCCTGTCAACCTGAGTTCAATAGCCAGGACCTATATTAGTAAAGGGAAAATCTGGGTTCTACAGGTGTTCCTCTGAACTCCACGTGAGTGTTGTGTCATGCCCCCTCAAAAATAAATTTAAAAAATCTATCCCCTGCCCATTTCCTAAATATACTAGTTCATATTATATAAAATTGTCCTAGCTCACATCCCCCCGTTCTTCTTCTACCACTTACCCATCAGTTAACTCCAATGTGCTTCCATCTCATCTGCTTAATGGAAGCTTAGACGTTGCCAACATCTCTTTTTATTCCTTTGTTTTTCAAGGCACCAGCGACAGCCGCACTGATAAATCCGCATCTTCCTACTCAGGAGCATCCAGTGTGAAGTGAGCATGCATTCCTTCTGAGTTGGCTCACTGGACTATTCGTCTTCTTGAGTCTCCTTGTGTTCAGTGACCCCTCTCTACTCTATCACTGTCTGTACCCTTTCCCTGGGCTATTACATTTAGTTACAGTGACTGAGTGCTGGCAATTTCAAAATTAAATACCTCTGCCCCTATCTACACTCTCAGACTCAGGATGATCTATCCAAGTGTTTTTTGAATATATCGATTTAGGTGACTACTATATATCTCAAGCCTAAAACTCACAAACCAAATTTTCTATTTAAAATTTACTTTTAAGTTAACAAGTTAATGGGAGTGACAGTGACATTTTCATACATATACGTCATTGTCCTTTTTTATTTATACTCATCACTATAAGGATCTTTTCCATCACTCGTCTTCATGAGCTAGAAGCTAGATATTTCTTTTTTTTACAGCCGAAGCTAGATATTTCTAAGAACTCATTTCCAATAGCCACCTCTTTTCCCAGCATATTTTATGCAACTTATTCAAAATTTAGTAAATTATTCAATACCAGCTAATTTGGTTACTATTATTTTTTATTTGTTGTCCATGGTATTACTGGAAACGGTTGTGTTTTACAGAGAGGCTTCTCAAGTGTCAAATCTGCTATGTAAGTAACGATTTGTCCCTATAATCAATTTCTTATAATTGACATAGTGAGACATGGATCATCACTTAAGATCCTAGGAAGGATTACCAAATGAGGCAAAATTAGCCTCTCTGGAACTCAGGTATCCACTTCATAAAACAGTGAATGAGCTTAATGGAGGGGTAATGGAAGGCAAGCAGGCCATAGTTTCTTGAAGTGTCTTCCATGGAACCTCAGTTTCTTAGGAGCGTAATATGTGCTCTGTAGTCAAATAAAGTGAGGAAGGACTGGGACTTGTTTTGTTGATGTTGTTCTTTACCCAGTGTGATTCACAAGACATTCCTCACATCCATGGCACTTTCAGTCTGTCTTAGAACCTCCTCTTTGCTACAGCAACTGCGTGCTCTCCTACCCTATAGAAGTTACTTTTCTTAATGCTTGTTGTTTATTACTGGTCCCAATAAGGTGTAAATGTTAGAGGTTAGAAAATTGTGCATGTCTTACTTTTTTGGTGTATATCCCAAACTTTAAAATAAAGAACATACACACACAAACAAATAACCCTTGGCATAGAACAGAAAACCAGCTATTGGAAAAGAACACAGGTTTTTCAAGGAGCACAAACAGGGACAGTATGGTTTAAATCCTGGATCTTCTAAGGTTTTACCACAGCGACAGAAAGGTAACTAGGGCACAGATGGAGGGAGTTAATTCTGGTCCTCATACTTAGCAGCAAAGGCTTTAGCCACAGATCCATTTCCCTCTCCTGTCATAGTTTCTGAGACTCAGATCCTCTGACCTTGGCTTTGTCAAGGAGACTATCATTTATGGTCAGTGATCCCCAGGGATTTGCCTGTCTGCACCTTCCCAGTGCTAGAATTGTAAGAACATATCACTATGCCCAGTTCTGAGGACTGTACTCAAGTCTTCATACTTACAAGGCAAAGACTCTACTTATAGAGCTATCTTGTCCTGTAATGTTCTTTGTTGAGACTGGGTCATTTTATCAAGCCCAGAATGTCTTGTAATTTGCTATGTAACTGAATCTTTCCCCAACCTGCAATCCTATTGCCCCAGCCTCCTGAGTGCTATGACTACAGGCATGTATTGCCTTATCCGACTAAAAGCAGATCAATTATTAATTGATTTTATTATTCCTCATAAATTCTTCACAGACAAGGCATTTCTTTTTTATTTGTTCATTTTTTATTGATTTTATTGAGCTCTACATTTTCTCTGCCCCCTCTTTGACTCTCCCCTCCTCTTCAACCCTCTCCCATGGTCCTCCTGCTCCCAATTTACTCAGGAGATCTTGTCTTTTACTACTTCCCATGTAGATTAGATCCATGTATGTCTCTCTTAGGGTCCTCATTGTCATCTAGGTTCTCTGGGGATTGTGATTTGTAGTCTGGTTTTCTTTGCTTTATGTTTAAAAAGCACTTATGAGTGAGTACATATGATAA
>LOJH01013385.1:0-11610 GCA_001685095.1 Ellobius talpinus
AGAAACAGTCTTCCCCAAGGGACAGTGTATAATTTGTTACCCAATACCAAATGGTCATCCCTGAAAACAAACATAAAGGTAACATTATACAGCCTGAGCATGATTTATCTAGGAAAATGCAAGTATACCCATATCCATATCTGCATGTAAAAACAATGAAAAAAGGTACTATGACTTTGGAAGAGGACAAGTGTTGAGAGGAATTGAAGTGATATAAGAAAAAGGAAAAATATATTAATTACATTATGATCTCAAGATTAAAAAAATAAAAGCAAGGAATCACTCATTTGTGGGCTAAGGGGGCAAGATATATTAGAGAAAAATACAGTGTGGAGAGAACTGTCAATAAATTAGCATTGACCTTTCTTATCAACTGCAGAAAACAAACTTCTTATCTAGAAACTGGTTAGTAATAGCAATAAATTGTTGCTCATAACTTTAACTAATTATAAATGAAAGCATTAAAATAAACCAAAAACAAAGCATTATATCGTAAGATAAAGTGTTATAAAAACTGTCGTGTGAAAGTAAGACAGTTTATGAAAAGGGAAGAAATTTAGATTTTAATTTTGAGTAATAAATAATGAAGTTACTTTGGAATGGAATGCTTGCATGAGAAAAGTCGATTTCCCCAAGAGGTACGTAAAAAGTAAACTGTCTGAGTTCTCTAATGCAGCAGAAAGGGTTTAATCTGGAAAGCAAGCAAGATAGCTGGAGAAAAGATTGATAAATGCTGGGTGATCTGGAAAGAGGAAAAGGCTAACAGCCCACTGAGTAGAAACCAGTCTTTGTGTGATTCTTTCAAGGTTGGTGCAATTGACAGACTCCACAGCGGATACAGCCGGCATGTTATCAGTGGGGATGGGCAGGAAGGAATGGTTTCAGGAGACATGGCAAAGGAATGTCAGATTAAAAGACAGGATATCAGACTTTCTGAGTCTGGGTGACTGTAACATACTGATATAGTAACAAAAATGTGGACATCAAAAGTATGGCTTGGAGCAAGGGAAATAATAAGTGGGTTTCAAAGTAAGTGGGAATAATGATGTCAAAGAGGATGCCCAGGAGCTAGGACTGGGGAAGTGTGTTTGGTGTATGTCTTTATAGAGCCATAGATGAACAGTTTAAATGATGCTTAGCCAGAGGATATGAGCAAGAGAATTGAACCCTGAGAATGCCCTCACCTCAGGGTAGAAGCAAGAAGTGACGGCTGTGAAGAATGTAGCTCGGTCAAACATCAGAGGCCACAAACACTGGGAGCTGAGGGTATTTATTCTCCAAATGGTGCAGCTCTGGCTTGAAGACATCATGTCCTTGAAGAATGACATTTCCTGTCTTCACTGTGGAGAACTAAACAGGACAGACATCTGTGATGACTGATTCATTCTTAAACAGTGTGTTAGATGCCTTTTCCTGCTCAAATAAGGCCAGCATTGCTATCTACACACGATACCTACACAAAAACTAATAGTTCAATCTTAATAATCCAAAAGGACAAGAAGGAAGGAACATGAGGGGGAAAGGAGATGCCTGGATAGTACAAGATGTCTTAGAAAGATTGACCAGTGTGAGAACTGTGAAAGAAAGGGCAGAGGTCTCCAGGAAAGCTAACAGAGTAATCAGAGATGAGCGCAAAAACATTGTATTGCAGGAGAAGAGTTTTTCAATATTTTAAAAGGTGACCTTCTGCCCTCCAATAATTCAAAAAGAAAAGTCAAATAACTTTCAAGGTCGATGTTCTCGAATGATTAGATTAGATTTTATTAATTAATCTTTAATTTGTGACACAAAATATGAATCCATAGAAAACTAGGAGAAATGTGTCATCTTTTTGATAGGATCAGCTCAGATTAGCTAAAAACCAATGTAGGTTTATTATTACTATTTCAAAAAAGAGAATGTTTTCTAAAACAATTGTTGTTAAGTAAATACATTAAATAAACATGTATAACTATGCCAGCTAGGACTTTATTTTGTGATGAGACAGAATTATAGTGGTTTACAAGTATTGCCCATTTTTTGACTGTAACTGTGCAGGTGCACACAGCACAGATGACTAAGGAAGTCCTCATTCCCGACTGACTTCATCTTTTGTTTATCTTTCTGACATCTTAATATCTAAAGTGTCCTCATACGCCAAGACAACTGCTTCAAATTGCATTTGCCAAGATAAATGATATCTATAAAATTAAATAGCTCTATACTAACATTCATTCATTTGCACAGCATTGTTTTTTATCTATTTTAACTTCTATCTTCAGAATAAATTTCTAGTGCCAAAATGTCATTCAGAAAAGGCATAACAAAATATAATGTTACCTACTGTATACAAGAGTCACCTTTCAACCAACACACAGCCTCAAAAAATCAAGCATATTGTTTTCTCAGTTATTTGCTAGGTTAAAATACTTCTTAGTAATTTTAATTTGTACTGCTTTGGTTATAAGAGGCCTCAAATAACGTTTGTGAATACTAATTCCTCACATTTATCTTAGAAAGATTGGTCTGAGTTTCTAATAATTCATTGAAAGCTGAAATGAGAAAACGTAATGCTTTCTAAATATGAGGTAAGTTTAATGCCTTAATAAGTTAAACTTTCTATTTTCAGAACTGATATTCAGATGACTTAAAATGTCATGTGAGATAATGATTTGAAACTTGACATGTTTTACATGTAGAATTCATTATTGCATTTGTAGAAGCCAAAAAGTTTCCCAGTCTGGTTGATAAATTGACACAAGCAGAAGATGGGAAAAGAGCATTTGCTTTCCTGTTGCCATCATCTTCCACAACCAGACAGACGGAAAAGTTAAACATTTCTACCACAGACATCTCAAAATCACCATCATCAAGTGAAAAAATTATTTGAAGGAAAAAACAAACAACAGAAAACTATATTTGAAAAAGGAATTAGAGTATTTTCCAGATTCTTAAGAAAAGAATTTACTATAAGTTTAAGCTCTCACCTTCCCAGTGTTCTACGAGGAGAAAAAAGGGGAGGGGAGCTTATAGAAGTTATGGTACAGGAATTCCCTTCATAGTCTTCTCCTCCCCTTAATGCCTCTCCTTCTAAGCTCTCTGTTCCTCATCACTAAGTAGTGTACACCCCAATGCATCTCCACACAAGTTTCTTCCTAAGGCATTGGGCAGAACGTCCCCATAGGAAACACTCAGTCGCTTCCAAACCAATTAAATTCACCAAAATGTCTCTGTGTTTTAGGGTTTCCTCAGTAAATCGTTTATGGGACACAAGACAGTGTATTTCTGTGCGTCAATCAACACATCAGACATACAGACTTTACGTTACCAGGATATACATACAAGACACCAAGAAACAAACAAACGAAAACAGTATCTATACATCTAAGTCTACATTATTTTAAAACGTTAGCATATTCAAAGCCGTGTGAAGTATTTTGACTTCATCATATTAGATTAATTTATTGAATTTTATATGTATGCTTTTCATTTTGTATGACTTGATTTGTAATGGTGTCTGGTTATTTTGTGGGCATGTGATATATTAAAGAAAAAAATAAGGAAAAATGACATTTATGAAATCACCCCAATATTAAACACGCTTTTAAGCATGCTTCACAGGAAGTCAAATAAATAAATGTTTCAAAAAGTGGGTCTTCTTAACTAAGTCATAACTGAGTCCTTGGCTACTGAAAGGCAAGTAAATACATATATCTAGGAGCTATGAAGGTTTTCCTAAATGGCTTTAAAATTAGAGAATGCAAGATATGTTATCAGCGGTTAAGGGCTTATTCTTTGTACAGCTGAGCAAAATAAGCAAAATGATTCAAGTGCCATCTATAGGAAATGTTGAAGTATGGGAAGAGGATTTGCTGTGATGATTGATGCATAACCTTTATATAATGTATCTTTTTTCCCTGCAAAGTTAAACATTTGGGCTTTGATTCTGAATGATTGGAAACTTCTCAGGCAATGCAAGCGATGGGCATTAAAGCTGCCCTCACCTGCTATCAGCTGTGGCTTCGCTAGTGTCCGAGTCCAAAATGGTGATGCAGAACAGCCAAACATCTGATGCATTAGTTGCAATCTTTTCACGCTGAGGATGGGTTATGAGTGCTGGGGTTGACAGCTGCAACTGTTTGTAATTACCTCTATTTTCCTCATAGGTGGTCTCAGTGCCGCTACAGTTTCTAAGCAATCCTATCTAATGCTGACTTCTTTTAAAGCCGCAATGCTTAGGATGAACTTCCTCCCACTTTGTTCATCTGCATCAGGAAAAGTGAAACTGAAAATGCTTAATGACTGCAAATGTCAACTGTGCCTGCCCTGAGGCTACTGTCACGGGATACATGAGTGGAGATGTTTGATTATTACTCAGGTGGTTAAATAAAATAGATGTTTGATATCAAACTGAGGCAGTACGAAGGCTGAGAGAGCATATTTTGACTGAGTGTTCTTGTTAGTAGTGGGAACCTCTATATGGAGGACTGTGAGTCTATATAGTTCATCCTGGCAGTTGGGGGGTTCAAGACACACGACCCCCAAATATAGCATCCTGAGGTACTAGATATCTGAAGCTGGAAGGATTTGAGAAAGGCGTGTGTAGGAGTCTTTCTGACTCTCTCTGAAGCAGATTGTGAGATCCTCGGATAAGAAATGCCGCATTGTACCTCATGTCTTGAGTAATGGAAGGTTGCTAAGAACTGAAGAAAGAGGTTTTAGCTCAGATTTCCTTTGTCTTGCCATATTTCTCTATGGCTCTACACTCTCTATCAAACTTATGAAACACACAGGTTCCACCACTTCTTTCAGTCTTCATGTCCTTATGAAGCAATCTTGGTCACCTAACATTTATAGTTCATGTATTTCTATGTTTTCTTTTGTTCATTTGTCTTTTGTTCCAAAGGTTCTATCTAAGATCTGAGGAGAGAAGAAAAAGGAATTACCAACCTACATACACATACACACACACACACACAGAGAGAGAACACATATATGCACAAACAACACACATATGCACACACACATATGCACACACACATATGCACACACATATGCACACACACACAAACTAGAAGCAACAGCATTTAATTAGTCATTAACAGTAATTACCAATGCATGAGCAGTGAGTGACTCAGATCTTCTCCTCTGGGTTAAGGAATTCTAGATGAATCTGCTTGTGATTGAGAGAATTATATTAATTATGTAAAAATTGCTTTGAAATACAGAAAAAGTAGTGGAGCATAAGTGACTATAGTGTGATTTCAATTTGTATATCAGGGGTATTTAATAGCATCTTAAATAGATTTAAAATGATCCATACTCAGGAAACTATGCTTAACTACATATATTTTATTGAATCTTTACAGGAAGATTTTTCAATCATACAATAAAACTTACCAAAAGTTATTGCTGCTAAAATCAATGTTTTGTAAGACATGTGGTTGGCTGGAAAGGGTATATTAATATAGGTGTACAAAACAAAATAATCAATAAACCCAAATAGGGATTAATTCAGAACAAGGATTCTAAAAACCTGTGCTATCACACTCCACTTGGAGGTTAGCACTACCGTTTATTTGGCTAGGCATCAGGTCCTGTGGTTCAGACTCTCACTGCATCAGCCTCGATGGAGCTATTCTATCATATACTTATCAGATAGGCAAAGGAAGATTCCACAGGTAATGAGATCATGTGGTTGTATTTAACATTATGTGACGATAAACATACTGCAGGTAGAGTGAGTTTGAACTAAGAATAAAGGCCGTCATATATATAATCAAATAGCAATGAATTTACTTGAAAATGATGAAGGGAATTGCTTGTACATTTCCCACTATGAGTTAGTTTTTTTAGCTGTGATAAAATATCTGTCATAATCAACTTAGAAGAGAGGAAGGATTCCTTTCTGCTTGGTTTCAGAGGTTTCACTGCCATGTGGGAAGGATTCAACTCATGTCATCCAGGAAGCATGGCAGAGTAGGAGGAGGAGGCAGACGGGCTACATACAGTTCCAAGGCAAGCGCCCCGGCCCTCTCCCCCAATCAGGTACCACATCCTCCTAATGGTGTTCATTTCTGTCAAGTGGCAGCAGCCCCATGATCTGACTCCAGTTTAAATATAATATATTCATAGACACACCATCATCTTCTAATCTCCTTAATCCCCAAAAGCCAGCGAAATCGGCAACTAACAATAAATATCCATCCACCTGTCTTTGTTCACTGAAATTGTGCAAGGCTTCTGACCAGACATATTGGCTTAGATTAATTTTTTTAAAAGGGAGTTTCTGAACCTTGTTACTTCATTCCTAACCACTAGATACAGTGTATGTGCAGTGTTTTGTTGAAAATAATCACCTTCGCATTCTGAACATGTTCCTTGCTACATTTTCTCCATAATATTTAGTGAGGCACTATATTGCGACATTCATTTCCTTGTTTTCTCTTTTGACTTTTGAGTCACTCATGTTATTGTGGTAAATTTCCATACAGGAAAACAATCAGGTATACGTACACCAGTGAATTCTGAAAAATGCACATATATTTGCAATTCCTAACCTGAATGGCAGCTTCAGATTTTCCTTTTTGTTGTAAATTACACATAGATTTATAGCCAGTTACTTCCTGCCCACCCACAGGAAGCCACTTTGTGCTGATTTCTGATACCACATATCTGTCTTACCTCTTCTAAAACTCCACAGAAATGAGAGCACAGAGCAAGCCCTCTTTTATTCTGGCATCTTTTCCAGGAAGGTTTTGAAATTCATACTCATTATTGAGGGTATGAGTAGTCCATTCCTTTTCATTAGCAATTTCTATGTCATCATATAAATAACCTGGTGCTTTTCTATCCTTTTTTTCCCCAGTTTTGCAACTTTCATATGTGACTACTCTATTTATATCATTTTGACCCAATCCTCTTTCCCATTATTCCCTCCCTTGTCTTTCCCACTCTCTCTAAAATTTATAGGCTCTTATTTTTTATTATTATTANTACTACTACTACTACTACTACTACTACTACTACTATTATACAGCACTTTCCTAAGCCAGTGTAATTCTCAATTGCATTCTAAAGTCCTATACTTATATTTGCAAGTAAGTGTAGCTTTTATCCCTCTACACGGGGACTTTATTTTTTGCAACAGATGGGGTAGCATCACAGAAGTCCACAACTGGTCAAAGTACAGATGGGAGACTGCCAATCACCAATGCTCCTGGGAAAGGGATAATCCTTCTCCAAGGTTGACTCCCACCACAGATATTATCCAATCCCAAGCGATCAATCTTAAACCTGTAATAAGACATTACAATGGAATATTCATTTCAAATAGGCAATGGACAAAACCTTTTATAGATTGAAATAGATAAAATACACAGTTTTTTAAGCTTATAAAAATTTTCAAGTGTGCTAAAGACTCCTGTTGAAGAGAAAAGCCAATGTTCTGGTGTTTGCTAAAAATACGCGTCACTTGAAAAATAAGACTCATCAACTTGGGGAAACAATTTTCAGGAAAACATTGGGCCACTACCAATTCAGAGATCTCTGGCCTCACAAATTTAAGGACAGACTCTCCTTTGGTGCGAACATAGTCTTACTAGCACACCAGCAGCTTTCATGGTAGCAAATATAATTAAACATGCAACCATGTCCATATGACATGTGACAAGTGTGAATGCCTTGCATAGTTAAATTCTAACTATTCCTATGAAAGAAGATATTTATTTTGTGTTATTTATCTGTTTCATTCATTTCTAGGGAGATTTATTCAAAGTATCCACATTAGAAAAAAAGACAAGCAGATCAATTGACCCCAAAATCACAAGTCTGTCTTTTATCTGTGATGTACTTTATGTTCTCAGCCTCAGTTTATTCAGGGACCTCTTGATCAGGAGAACCTGTTCAGGTAAAGAAAAAAATATGTCATATTGACCTGTCTATTGGGAATCTAACAGTTTTGGACAAATCATAAATTCAACTATTAGAAATCAACAGCAAAGGAACAGCAGTTGTGCAAAAACTGAAGAAAGGACTTAAACTAAGTAACATCCATATTTATTTACATGATTTAAGTTTCTGGGATATGCCAACTAAAACCCAGGGGGGAAATGTGATCTTCTAAAATGAGGTTTCAGAAGACAGAGTTCAAGACAGCATTAGACTGGTACTACTTTATATAAATCTTATGAAGGTAGGAATCTTTCATCATGTGTCATACTAATTGAAATAGTTTATTCTGCAGAAAGTGATCTTTTTATCTTGATTTTAATTTGGAAAATGCCAACGCTTAAAAAGAACATTGAGTATACTTAATTGATTGATTCAACTGTATCTTTTTGATCAGTTTTACTAATGAGCTAAATTTTTAATGATGCCAAATATTATTCTAAAAACATTGAAAATTAGTGGTAAATTTGATAGACTAAAATTTCAGTGGCAGTGTTTAGAAGATAGAGGCAAGAACTTAGTCTTAACAAAAAAACTAGATTTTGAAATTGCAACTTTAGTAAATTAAATTTCTACTAATTAACCTCTTAATAAATTTTCTTCACACCGAAAGAAACTGACAGAAAAAAGACTCCTTACCACATCATGATAAGCACTATCAGGGGGAAAGTGTACAACTGCTACAAAAGGAAGTGAAGCAGAAGGTTCAAAGTTCAAAAGGATACACAACGCAGAGGTCAAAAAGAGCTGAGCTCCCAGAGGAAGGGAAGCGGGAAGAAGACAAAGATAGCAAGCACAGGAAGGACACTGTTGACACTGACGGACCCTTTGTGTTCCAGGAAACCTAGCCTAGAGAATAGTTGCAGAATAGAAGAAATGCTTGCAAACCATGCATTTGACAAAAGGTTGCTATCCACAACACAACAAAGAAATTTGGGAGAAAAAGAAAAAAGCTCAGTAGTCAAAAAGAAACTAAGTAAATGGGATGGAAAAAATTGAGCAGTAAATCAAAATAGACATTTCCCCAAAGAAGTCACAAAAAAGCCATAACCATATAAAACAAAATGTTTAGCATCAACACCAATATAAAAATGGAAATCAAAATCATACTGAGATATCAAATCTCTCCAGTTAGAGATTTTGTTAGTAAAAAGATTGTTTAAAGGTACTGGTGTAACAAGGAAACACTGGCATACTGTTAGTAGAATGAAGGAAAACAGTCCAGAGGTTAGTAAAAGAATGAAAGACTAGAGTGACCATATAATCCAGCAAGTATAATACTGCACACAAGCCCAAACGAAATGAAATCAGCATGCCAGAGACGCATCTGTACTCTTGTGTTCACTGTAGCACTTTTCACAATAGCCATGAACTGGAAGCAGCCTAAGTGTCCAACAATTGATGAAGGGGATAAGTGAAAAATTTAATACTGTATTCAATTCACTATGACTCAGCTGTAAAAATCAATGAAATCCTATCATTTGCAGTAATGTGGCTAGACTGAGATCACTGAGTAAAATTAACCAGGCACAGAAGGACAAACACCTCATGATTCCATTCTCAAAACTGGTATCATTGAAATTAAGAGTAGAGGAGTGGGTACCAGAAGCAGGCAGCAATAATAGAGGGGAGAAGGGGAGGGAGAGATTAGATTATTAGACGCTGAGTTACAGTTAGGTCAAAAAATATGTTTATGCATTTAGTCTACACTGGGCTGTCTATAAGTAACAAATTTTAATATTTTTAAAATTCTAAAAAGAGAAATTAAATATTTTAACCATAAATAAGTTGTCTTTGCTTTAAAAACAACAAGAACAAACATTAACGTGCCACATTGTACGACAGATATATGTCATATTAAAATTTAATTAATAATGAGATCAACAAAGAATCTTTTATAGGCATATATAAGGAGAAAAGAAAAATATGAGAGAGAAAGAAAAAGTAAAATTGAATGTTTGCAGATTAATGTATTTAAAAATCAAAGGAAGACAGGCTACAACCCTTTCTTCCTTTGCATGAAGTTTGAATTTCCGTGGCACGGCAACCGTGAGCTGTAAGAAAAGGTGAGGATACTTTCCACCATAAGGATGATGGACTAACGTTCTGAACTGTAAGTCACCCCCAAATAAATGTTTTCCTTTGTAAGAGTTGCCATGGTCATGTGTCTCTTCACAGCAATAGGACAGTGACTAAGACAGTGTTTGCCACAACAACAGAAAGCAAGCTCGAACATACCAATGTGGCCTAGTAACCCTTCAAGTTAAAGGCTCAGTTTGTCTTCTTAAGGATGGCCTTGCGGATACTGCTGTAGTGGTCCTAAGCTTGGCGGAACCTCTAGACCAAAGTTAGCTCAGACTCATCTTTGAATAAAATGGGGGAAATCAATTGTTACAAACAATGTTCTTAAACATTTTCTTTTCCTTCAGTCTACAGGGACTCACTACAGCTAAAATTTGGAGTCAAAGGAGATAAATTTTAAAGAACAATAATCTAATTCAAATATTGCCGCTCCTTTCCCAAACACTTGAAAATGATATGCATAAATAAAGCTATGATCTGGATACATAAATAAAATTTTTGATAGAAAACATCTCCAATGAGAGCTACCTTGCTGGGAGTGAAGCCTGGTGGAGAACAACTGGGAAACCAGAGCCTCCACTCTCAGGAACATATCAACACCATCATAAGATGGCTTATCGAAAGGAGTTTGGCTTTTACTTTCTGTCTCTCAGCCTTTAAGAAAACTCAATCTTCTCCTCTGAAAAGCTCAAAATTAATGTACCATCTTGGAAGAAAAAAGCAGCATCTAACTACATTGTGAAACAAACCGAAGATTTTTGTCTTAGACTTCCCAGTTCTTGGAACTCTACGACATTAATTTCTATCCTTCGGAAGTTCCCCAGTTTCAGGTATACTGTTATGGCAGCACTAATTGACTAAGATAAATAGTATCATCATAGAAGAGGATGAAAAAAATCTAGGTAAAGAATTAACTTTTAGGAAATAAATCTTTAATGGGACTGTGAAGCAATTATATTTTAATATTTCATTTTTGAAATATTCTTAAAAGATCTTAAACTCTTGAGTAAGAAAAATGGAATCAAATACAAGCACTACCATTCTGTGGTGTATAAATTGTTGTTTAAATCTTGAATATCCCACAAAAGATCATGACTTGGTCCCCATTGCAAATGTGCTCAAAGATGGAACCTTTGGAAGGTAAATTGTCAAGAAGTCTCTACGTCATGAATGAACTAATCTATTTCTAGATTTATAACTTAATGTGCTAGTGTGGAAAAGTGTAGCTTTTAGTAGACAAAGCTGAATGGAAGAAGTACTTGAGATTACATACTAGTACAGGAGATTTTGTTCCCAACATTCTCTCTTCCTGTACTTACTGACTGCCATGAGGTGAATAGTTGAGCCTTATCACCTGCCTCCTGCAACAACGTTCTGTCTTACCATGAGCTTATTACAAACCGATTCAAATGACTAAAAACTAAAGCCTCTAAGACCATAAGGCCAAATGAAGCTGTTTGTATTAGTCAGGGTTCTTTAGAGTGACAAAACTTAAGGAATGAATCTCCGTCTCTCTCCTTCCCTACCTCTTTCCCTCCCTCTATGGATTGATAAATAGATGATAGATAGATAGATAGATAGATAGATAGATAGATAGAT
>LOJH01013385.1:11655-24858 GCA_001685095.1 Ellobius talpinus
GATAGATAGATAGATAGATAGATAGATAGATAGATAGAGATAAATAGATAGATATGATAAATATAGATAGAGACAGATAAAGATAGATATAGATGGTATAGATATAGATGATATAGATACAGATATAGATGGAGATTTATTGAAATAACTTACAGGCTGCATTCCAGCTAATCCAACAATGTCTAGATGTGAACAAAAAGTCTAATAATCGAGTAGTTGTGCAGTCCCACAAGGCTGGATATCTCAGCTGGTCTTCGGAATATGCTGGAATCATGAAGTAGTAGGGCTCCAAAACCAATGAAGGAATAGATGTGCTAGCAAGAGGAGGACAGGCAGGCAAAGCACAGAACTTCCTTCGTCCATTGTCCTTATACAGGCTTTCAGCAGAAGCTGTGGCCCGTATTAAAGGTGTGCTTTCCTGCCTCAAGGTCTGGATCAAAGGTGAGTGTATTCCCGATTCAAGTTTTATCGAAACTTATGCCTTCCAGGCTTAAAGTGTGGCTCAAAGGCATATGTCTTCCCACCTCAAAGGTCTACACTAGAAGTGGATTCACCCACCTCAAACCAAGCAGAAAATCACTCTCATGTGAGCCCTCCATTTCTGGATAGCAGTCCCTTCCAGACTGATTCAAGGATGTTGGTTTTAATTAGTCTGCTTGGATTGCCACAGTAGAATACTGAAGTCAGGGTGTCTTGAGCAATAAATTTAGGACCTATTTATTTTCTTATACTTCCTGAGGCTGGAAGTACAAACCAAAGGTTCTTATAAGGGCTCTCTTGATGCTCACGGATGATCACTACTCTCGCTATGCCCGCAAAGCAAGGGGGAGGGGGTAACGAAGGTTACTTGTGTTTCTTCTTAACCTCATCTAATTACCAGTCCTGTCAGATTAATGTTCAACTTTTGCCAGAACAGTAACTTTTCTCCCCTTCTTATATAGGCCCTAATTTCAAATACACTAGGACTGCTGCAAGTGAGTTGAGAGGACCACGGTGTCCAGACTAATATGTAATCCAGATACCTAGCAACAGGAATCAGTCGGTCAATTAATCCACATGAATGGGGGGAATTGCTCATTAGAAGAACAATCTAGTGACACTTCAAAAATTTAATTTCAATTCTCTAAAATCTTCTGAAAACAATAATTTTACAACAAAACAAGCAAACAAATACCTGACAACTCAAGGGAGGGTGAGGGAGAGAAAGAAAGGCCAGAGGCATGGATCCAGCTCAGAGAGGGCTCATGGTGACAAAGTCAGCGCTTGCCTACAGAGATGTCGCTGGGAGTACCACCTGCTTACACTCTTCCCTCAAACCTGGAAAGTCTTTGGGTAGTGAGGTGCTGTTTAAAATTCTGCTACACTTCTCCTTTCCTCTCCTTTCAATTACACAACTCAATTATATAAATATTTTCCTGCCCGACCTTTGGGCCGCCAGGGCACACCAGCTTCCACTTCTCAGTGGATATCAAGCACAGCTATTTAGAGTGTTCTAAAGACTGAGCCAGAAACCCCAAGCTCTCCAACCCAAGCTATTTTTCAGAAGGGAAAAATGTTGAAACATAAATTAGACAGCATCCTATATTTTGACACCACTGAATTTTAATACAGAAGTTTGATTAGTATATTTTATTTCATGGCTATTATTAGCTTTCCCCTTGAAATACTGCACGTTTGTTAATTTTCAAGGTGCACTGATGTACAAATGTAGGAAAACACTTTAAGTAAAGGATTTATGGATAATGTTAGCATATCTAAATTATAATGATTCAAAAAGTACAGAACATGGGGAAATGCAAGAGCATACAGCAACTGACTGGGCCTGTGTATTGCTTGATATAATAAATAACTTGCAACATCAACACTGAGAAAACAATAGTAAACACAGGAGAACATATATAAATGAGTGCAGCCAGCCAACACTCTGAAGCAGTGATTCATAAGCCCTGATTTATTAGGACCTTAGGAACTCTGTTAGTCAGGCATTAAGCTACTGACAACATGAAGTTCACCCAGGTGGAACTATTTCGTATGTACACATCAGGATATTTTCCCAAAGGGCTAGTTGTTAGATATTAACCTGTAAGCCACATTATCTCATGCCATAGATACTCGTTTAAAAATGTTCATTTTAAATTTTTAACTATAAACAAGATGTTTTGTTGTGCGTACACCAAAAATTTACCCCCTTCCTCTCACTCAGTCCCAAGCCATTCCGGTTTGTGTATAAAGTGACTAAATATGATTTAAAAGAAGAACATAATAATCAAAAAGCATATTAGGTTATTTGAAGCTTAATTTGAGGTAGCAATAAATCTCTGCACCACACCTAGTAAGAGATGGAGGCATACCACAGAACTTCTACTTTATAATGTCTACAGTCCTGATTCTATCAAATAATCAAACTTCCGTGTTTGTATGTCAGCCAGCTCATGGTGTCTAGTGTCCTGTAAACTACCTTTTTGATACTCCTTTTTGATATTCGTGAATCCAGGAATTACTGAGTGCTGATGAAAGAGTTAGACCTTAAGTCTTGCCCTTACAAGCAGTGATGCTGTACAAGGCAGAACCCAGGAATCCAGCATCACACTTCTGAACAACAACGTTGATGATTCGGAAGAAAGTGGTTCTCAGCCTAGCACTCCCTGAAGCATTGCCACTCAGTGGTGAGCAGGTGTAGAGTTCCTTCTGACTTCTTATCTCATGGCCAGAAACTATTCCAAACCCGCCTGCTTCAGGAGCAGTAGTTCCCAGTTCCCCTGGGCCTGCTTGCTGCCTCTCCCAATCTGCCTCCTCCTCGGGAGCCCCTCCCTGACAAACTACTCCTTTCATTCTCTGGTGATTCTTTCTCAGCACTTTTCCATTAATCTTGCTTATGGAATAATAATTAAACTACTTAACTTTAATCCTTTATTTTGTAAGGGGTTACTATTTGCTAACAACCTCTTAGACAAAGGCGAATCAAGCTAAGCCCTTGCTTATTGGAGTTCTGAAGAGGTTAGTTTATTAAGAATCCTTTATTCAGTTAAACAAAATGATGGATGCACCAGTCACTCTCCCAGGAATTCCCAAATTATTCTTTTATATGTGACTTCCAGTATGCATCCTTATGTTGCTTTAATATTTATACATGTTCCTCTCTGCTTTTCTCTGGAAATTTACCTCTTCTAAAATTAATAAATATTTCTATTTATGCTGTTGGGACATTGTCCTTGGGAATGGATAAATTTGCATCACCTACTGCAGGAACACGAAACAAACATAAAAGCAGTATGAGTATGTGTGTAAGAGAAACAGATCAAATGATGAGGCCTAAAAAAAGAGAGAGAAGCAGAGAGAGACAGAGTCAGAAGCCAGAGACAGAAGCAGAGAGCGGGAGTGGCAGAGAGGGAAAGGAATATGCTGGGAAGAATTTATCACTGCAGTCTGCAGAAAAACCAGTGGGAAAGAGAGAACAAAGAAAATGGAGACGCATTATGTAGAAATGTGGAAACCAGAAGCCCCTAGGATATAACTTTCCTGAGAGTAAACTCAAAAAACAGTTGTTCCCTTCTGAGAAGGAGCCCATGGATGAGCATCCTGTTGTTCCTATTGTTTGGTTTGTGGGGGTTGTGCTTGGGTTGGTTTCATGGTCCTAGAGCTCACCCCCAAGGTTCCAGAATACCAGCTAAAAGTTCTCTACCACTGACATACATACTGCAGCCTGGCTCCAGGGTGAAACTTAACTCTTTGCAACTTCTTCTAAATCTCCTACCTGCTGACAGCACAGAGGCAGGAGGACTGGGTATCTGAAATTTTCTCTAGAGAATAAAGGGCTGGGAGATGATCAACTTTCCAATCAATGCTAGTAAGAAAATAAACTCTGCTTGCTTGCCAACCGTCAGCACAGTTCCATGTAAAGCAGGTTTGTATAAAACTGCAGAAAGGACCTCTTTTAGTAGAGCAATGCAAAGGGGTACCAATTCTCACTAAACGAATTATAGAAAGCAGCATCCTGTAGACAGACAAGGTACAAAAAGGTGCAAGTTTGCAAGTCCTGGTTATATATGGAGTGGACATCAGAGCTCGGGCTGCACATCCGCACTCAGCAAATCTGCTGCAATAGAAGCACTGGGAAGGTGCTCATGAGTTCGCAGTTCCTGGCCGCTTCTCTACGTGGCTAACTTATCTTTGAAGCCTATTTATATATCGCCTTACCTTACTAGCCTGGGCAAACGCTAAGTGTTCTGAAACACCATTGAGCTCTTTTGTGCTAAGATCAATGTAAAAATTTTATTTTAAAATGGTCTCTTTCTGTATCCCTTCCTCACACTAAACTGGCGGTTCCCGAAAGAGAGAAATCACGCCATGGCGAGATTGAGTTTCTTAGCACCTAGTGCTCTCGCAGAGTGGAGTCTGAAATTGTTTGCTTAGCTGTCTATCTCTTGCAAAGCCATGACATATTTACAAAGTGTTTACTTCTCTGTTAAACATTGCTACGGAGAAGAGAAAGTAGTGGTACAGAAACTTTCGTAGCATGCAGACACTCCACTCTACCTGACAGCTTCAAAGAAGAGCCCTTTGCTAATTAGGCAAAGTAAGTGTAGCGGTTTGAATTATTAGTGTGCACTGCCTCCCCTTTAACCTAAGCACATGTTCAGTTTTAAAAATGAACTCTTTCATCACAATCCATTTTGTGAAAAGGTATGATTTAGTGTATTACTTGCAATATGAAAGGGGCTAGCTAACTCCTTAATAGTCACTTGAAACACCTCTCTTTACACATACAACGCGCCGAGTCTGGCAAGCTTTCCTGAAATGCACAAAATGTCATCTTGCAGTCAGTGGGTTGGTGTTAGAATTAAATTACAGGAACAATATTCTGGAAATTATACGTTTAGATTTATAATTTAGAGGACAATACTCAATAAATGAAATACTCCTAAAATTCGTTTTCACTTACTGTTGCAGAAAAGAGGCGTTCAGGATTTCTACTGAGGGATGGCAGGAGACCTCCAGATTGCGCTGCTCATGAAGCCAGGCATGCGCAGAAGCCAGGACTGCGCTGACATTTTCGCGGTGTTTTCAGGTTTTGTAAGTAAGTAGTCATTTTTGTCAAAAGGTAACAAAGCGTAAAAGCTGTGCTATGGTGGCAGTGTTCACAGAGCTCCCTCGATGGCGACATTAGTAATATACTGCTCTGCCTGATAGCATGTGGTTTTCAGATGTTATCTCAATGTAGCTTCAAACCCCTGAGGAAAAAGACATTACATTTTAATTTTACGGGTGAACTACAATAGGTTCACTTTGCAGTCCTTGAAATTCTTGTGTGCTGCTTGGTCATTTTGCTAGCCAATGATTATCTAAACTTAACAATTTTCAAACTTCGACCCATCTGGCTCCTGCAATCCTTCCTCTCCCTCTTCTGTGGGGTTCCCCTGGCTCGGTCTAGTGTGCAGCTGTGGGTTTCTGCATCTGTTCCTATCGGTTGCTGGACATCGCCTCTCTGAGATAATTTGGCTAGGCACCTGTGAGTATAACAGAATGTCATTAGGAATCATTTCACTGACTTTTTTTTTTTAATCAGACCTGCTTGGTTCTAACCTGGGTCTCTGGGTGGTCCGGCCATCCAGGAACTATCAGACACTGGGCTCCCTCTCAGAAGCATGGGCCTCAGTCATTGGTCGGCCGCTCCCACCAGTTCTGTTCCACCTTTACCCCCAGCAGATCTTGCAGGCAGGACAGTAGGTCGAAGGTTTTGTGTCTCGGTTGATGTCCCAGGTTCACTGCTAGAAGCCTTGCCTGATTATGGATGATGGCCAGTTCAGGCTCTGTATCCCCCATTACTGGGAGAATTTGCTAGGGTAGCTCTAGGAGATTTCAGGGAGTTTCCCTTGAACTAGGTTTCAACATTGCCTGCCCGAATGCCCCCAATTCCAGTCATCTCTCCCTCTGTCCCTCACACCCAACACCTGATCCTTCCTGCTTCCATTCACCTGCAAAATCTATTCTATTCCCCCTTGCTGAGGACACCAGGAGAACACGGCCCACAGAAACAACTACACAGAGCTCTTAGGGGCTCACAAAGACTGAAGTGACAATTACAGACCCTGTATGGGTCTGAGCTACGTTCCCTGCCTATTCTTTATGGTTATGTAGCTTGGTGTTCTTGTGGGACTCCCAAAAAAGGAAGTAGGATATGTCTATGACTCTTTTGCCTGCTTTTGGGACCCTTTTCCTCCTACTTGGTTGTCTTGTTCAGCTTTGATATGAGGGTTTGTGTCCAGTTTTATTGTATCCTGTTAGGCAATGTTTGGTGGATATTCCCAGGAGGCCTGCTAAAGAGGTATTGAAGAGAAATGGAGTAGGAGTTGATCTAGGGGAGAGAGAAAGGAGAGGAAACTGAGGTCAACATGTAATGTATGAGAGAAAAGTAAGTTTTTCTTTAGAAAACTTCATAATCATTTTTATTCTTTTCTTAATAAATTGAGGGAAGAAATGATGAAAAATGCTGTGTGTAGACAAAAACAATTAACAGAATATTGGTCACATAGAAAAATAGAAAACAATACTCAGGCCCTGTGGTGGACATGTAGACATATAATGAACCAATTCTTGGAACAGTGCTGCCAAGTAGATTCATCATCTGAGAGATAAAGTTTTCATTGCTCAACTTAAAACACCAAAGCCAATTTAATATTTATGCATGTATACTAACCTACATACAAGGGTTTGTGTATGATATACACATATATTAAACCTGGGAGAGTAAAAACTTATCAATAAGCCTAACAAAATAGAACAGCTTTGGTGGGTAATGTATTTACACTGACTTTCTATTCTTCCAATGTAGTGCATAACAGCTATTGTCTAAACTTTTTGAATTGAATTATTTAAAAAATATTTAACCTTTATTTTAAAGTCTGTAAATAAGTCTCTATAGGAACAAACTCTATAAACACTCCTTTCATTAATATTCTTTCTGGAATATTGCTGATTTTTATACTCAAAAACTTTTAAATTAAATTTTATTCTACTGTTTGTAACTCAACCCTGGGTAACATTATACTGGAATGTTAATATCCAAGGCATTGAAAAGTCCTGCTCACAATAAAATCAAATAGAACCAAAGATAAAATAATTAAATCAATTGACTGCAATTGGATACAAAAATAGACAGTGCTTCAAAGTGCAAATGAATAGTTTAATAAGGAAGGGGCCCTAGCTGTCTTGAAAGGTGTATAGTCTGAAGACAGAAGGTTTTGATGGCTATTTAATTAAGAGGTGGAAGACCCAAAAATAGCTCTGCTGTTTCAGGGGCCAAATGTTTCTGCCTTTTGCTAAAGTAAGAAATGCCATGGTTCATTGATTCTGCTCTGGTTAGGACTACAGCGAACACAAAGTTTTCAGAAAACCAGTGAGGGAGAACAGAGAAAAGGAGAAATCAAAGGAAGAAATAAACAGGTAAGTGTGTGGAAACACAACCCTACCTCATTTGCAACTCAAGGATAAGTTACAAAAATCAAAACAAAAACAAAAACAACAACAAAAACCAGCCTGGCTGAAGATAAGCATTAAAATTGAAGTTAGATGGCAGAAGGCACTGTATGCTAAAGAGAGTGGTAAACTCTTAACTCCTAACTGGTAGGAATAATCACAGCTGGTTTCTAAGACAGACCTCAGAACTATCTATTTCAGTGGAAGTACCAAAGAACTTATGGGAAAACAGCCTCTTCCAGCAGCTTCCGCACTCCATGTAGCGCCCAATAATCTCTCAGATAAGGCTTACAAGAACATTTCACATATATTATAATCTTCACTTTAGAGATAAGAACTTCAAAGTCAGATATTTTAAGAAGCACGTTAACTCAAGTTAGAGAAGAATAGAGAACCCTGATAATTGAAGTGGCAGGTTTCTGGAACCATGGACCAAGGACTTCCAAATTTCATCTCTTCTTCAACTAATAGAAACACTGTCAAAAGCAGTGAAAGCTCAACTTTTCCAAAAGTCTGCAAAGGAACCTATGGTTTGCAAGAATTCAAGGAATGCTATTAAATAAAAGAGGCTAAGTTAGGGCAAAACAGAAAGCTTTTGTGGCATTCTGGCTTACCCCATTCCTATCCCTCTTTCCATTTTCCATGCTAGCCATGAAAATCATCAGTACTGGAACCATGGCAAATAGAAAACCAGCAGTGTGACTGTACCTGGAAGCAGAGTGGATGTGAACCTCCATAAAAGCCCCACCCCTAGTGAACTGCCACTATTTTTCATGTCTGCTAGTTTCCTGGAGACTCTCCATTCAGAAAACTTGTCATTACTTAATTTGACTCAGAACTCCCTCAGTAGGAAAATACCTACCGTAGAGATTTTTTTTAAAGTAATGAGCCGCAATTTATAGCAGTCTAACTGTCTGAAGTGAAAGTACCCACTGGAGAAAAGAGGATGCAAGCTGAGATATTTAAGATGTATCTGGGGAACTGAATTTCCAGTGGAGAACATGCAGGGAAGAAGCAGAAATGTCCTTATCTCTCACCTCTTGACAATATTGCAGCCCCCAATGAGGAAATAAAGACAGAGTTGTAAACTTCTAAAGCATGGATGTTTCATCCCAATACAGAGACACCCTCAATATTGTATGGAAATTCATAATTAAAAACTGAAACTTCTGCATTAACAACCATCTCCTACATAAAGAACCTTCTCTGACAGGGTCTAAGAGCTGTACTCTAATAAGATTTTGCTTGTGATCTAACAATTAAAGCTTGCCTGAAGATCAGAGCGAGGAGCAAGTCACTAGTAAGCCATAGAGGCCAGGCAGTGGCGGCACACACCTTTAATCCCAGCACTTGGGAGGCAGAGGTAGGTAGGTAATTTCAAGGCCACTGTGGGCTACAGGAGATTGATCCAGACTAAAAGAGAAAGAGAGCCAGGTGGTGATGACTCACACCTTTAATCCCAGTTCTTGGGAATCCCACACCTTTAATCCCTTCACTAGGAAGGTGGAGACAGGAAGGGATATGGCTGGGCAGAGATAGGAATATAAGGTGGGAGACAGGAGCTCAGCACATTCAATGAAGGATTCCTGGAGACAGGATCTTGCACCCTTTTGTCTGAGGATTAGGTATAGGTAAAATGTCTCTCTGGTGGCTAGCTGCTTTACTTTTCTGATCTTTCAGCATTTACCCCAGTATGACTCCAGGTTTTTATTATTAAGATCAATTAGAATTTGAGCTATACTGTACTATCCAGCAAGACAGGAATTCAGAGGGCAGTAGGATATTGTGGCCATTTAGCAAAGGAATATTTACAGGCTCTCCTCTATGGCAGTGAGCTCCCCAACCCTTGGTTCTTGACCAGATTTTTGATACCAGGTATGTGCTTACTCCTGTGAAGTAGGCCTTAAAACAGAAAGCTCTTGCTAAATGGGAAATTGAATGAAGATATATGAAACTGAACACAATTATGAAAACATATTAAATCTGTTACAATATATCTTTTAGTTGATGCAACTCATAGCAATAAAATGATGAAAGATTTATTTTACTTTGTTTAATTGCTAAAAGTCACAATATTTCAATTAAGTATTAACTATTAGCTCTCTTTGAAGTGTATTTTTTTCTGTATAAATTCCTAAAAGGGGTGGGGGAAGATAAATGATCATATTATATCCCAAAAAGAACAAGCTTTATTGTATCAATGTTATTTCATTGCTATCTAGTATAGTGTTTTCCCAAACCAGAAAGGGAGGGGGAATTGGTGCTTACCCACCATGATGTTCATACCACTACTGCACCCATGGGCATCTCTTGCCACACCAGTCCTTACTGCATTTCACAGTGATGAAACTGCATGACTGTGAGCTAGCTGCTTTATTAAATTGATAGTGACTTCAAAAAAGACAAAATAATTTTCAGGAAAATCATAAAACCAAAAGTAAAATGCAACAGCAATCCCTGTTGCTAAAGGGTATTGGGGTCTGGTTTTCAACAATGGCAAATTATTTGATTTGTTATGTCACTATTCCAAAAAACTACAAAACAGTGAAGTAGGTCTGTTTGAAGAAAACAATAGTAAATATACAATGCTTATTAGAAAAGATAGGTATTTAACTTACTATAAACACTTTCAATCTGTTGCTGATTTTATGCATGAAATATAAAATATACCATTAGGATTTGAAAGATTGAAAACAATGTCTCACAAATAGAGAATGTAAATAAATAGTAAATATTTCAAACTGAATAGAAATTATGAAGTAAAAAAATACACTTACAGAAATAAAAATTCACTAGAAGAGCTCATCTGTGAGTGAGTTTGTTGAAGGTAAAGAGAAATGAACTTGACCTAAAATTGTCTGGTCTGAGAAACAAAATGTTGAAATGATGAACATAGCCTCAGATGTGAGCTGTTATCTAGTATAGAAATACAGCCACAACATATGTTCATGAAGACAAAGAGAAAGGAAAGAGTTGGGAAGAGTTTCTGAAGACGTAGTAACTCAAAATTATAGTCTGTAATTCCACAGCTTTAAAAGTTATGAAGAGGGAGCTAGAGAGATGACTCAGCTCTTCAAAGCTCTTGCTGATCTGGTAGGGGACCTGGGTTTGGTTCACAGCACTCATGTGACTGCTCGTAACCACCCAGAACTCCAGGTCCAGGGAATCTGATGCTCTTTTGTCCTGCACAGGTTCCTAAGTGCATGTAGACCATATAATCTCCCGAAGGCACACACAAATGCACATAAAAGTAATAAATAATTCTTTTTTAAGTTATGGGGAAATCAAAATGCTCCAAGGTAAACAAAACTTAGAAAGTAGCTTCTGACACATCTATCCTATGAGAATAATAACAAGATTCCTCAGCTTGCAATGAAAGAACATTAGCTCATATGAATCCACAGGAGAAATACCAACCACAGGTTGCTGAGTCTTCATAGGTATAAGTGAAAAAAAAAGGTAGGCAGGCATATTTTTTATTTTTTAACTCCTTCCTGATATTATATATAAACAGGATAAAAGTATAAAGAATAATTATGAAACTAGATTAATAGATATACAACATATAAGCATAGAATTTTTATAACAAAAATGTACATTTTGAAGTACTATGACTACATATATCAACATAAGTGGAATTATGTAAAAAAAATTTTGCAAGCCTTTGGGAAATCACTAAAATATAAATAAACAACACAGTGAAAGAACCAATAAGTAAATAAAAGTAGTACACTCTGCAATATTTATTAACATAAAAAATTAATAAAGAAATAGAGAGACAATAATAAGACACATAATGAGGAAAAAAATGAGCAACAGAAATCAATAAATACCTCACCTGTATAACAAAACTGCTCATATTTAACACAGAAATATATTAAAAAGAAACAATGGAAAATACATGACTAGAAAAAAAATAGCAAAAGAGCAATGATGTGGTGATACTAATTTCAAATAAATAGATTCTATGACAATAGTGTTTACCAGGTAAAAAGGATATCTTATAATGCTATAACAATAACCTACTAAGAACATACAGAAATACAAACATCCACAGTTTAAAATCCAATGTCCCAACACAGATAAAACAAAACTGACAGAATTAACGCATGGAAAATTCAATAATAAGCATTGGGGATTTTAGTGTGGCAGTCTCAATGCAATCATCAACAAGAAGAGCATAAAGAAATAGAGTTTAAGAGCTTTTAAATAGACATCTCCAACATCTGTATGTCCTCTTCCAGACAGTACATTTTTATCAATTGTGTGTGAAACACTATCCATGGGCGAACATAAACTGAAACAGAAAATAAAGCTCTAAAGGTTTTCTTATTTTTTTGTGAGGCTACTTTTCTATGATAGAAAACGCTAAGCTTGTGTTCTTCAACAACAGGATGAAATTAGACATCAGAGTGTAATGACATTTAGGTGATGAACAAGTGAGCGGAAGCCAGCACAATTCTAACTAACAATGTACAAATATGAAACCACACAAAGTTTCATAACAGATGAGCAAGAACAAACACATAATATACTAAATATGTATAATGAGGCCAAAATAGTCCATAGAGGGATATTTAATTATATATACTCAAAAAAATGAAATGTCCACAGATGAACACCAGGAACTTTTTGCCTTAATACACTATAGAATGAAGTAGAACATAAACCCAAATTAAACAGAGGGAAAACATATTAAAGAAGATGAAAGTAAGTGAGACTAGAAACCATTAGAGAAAATCAACATGGGCAAACGTGAAAGAAATCAAAAAATGACAAGGCTTTATTTAGTTGACTTGATCAATAAATAAGAGGGAAGACTCACTACTGAAATTAAGATGGGAGAACATCCCAACAATCTTCGAGGTTACCAGCAAATATGATGGTTGTTACCCTACTCTCAACATTTCTCATTCTTACACAATGCCTTCTACATATTCAGGCTGATTGAGGCAGATCTGACCCTCCTAAAATGCTTGGAACTTTTTGATTGCATTTTAAAAGGACACACACACACACACACACACACACACACACTGCTTTTAAGGAACACATGTAATTAGGTGGTCCCAATAAAATAATATCTTTACTTACAAGTTAGTTGATTTGAGACTTCACTTTCACAAAATTCTTTCATAGCAGGACCTGGATTGGAGTTTGTTTCAGTAATATATGTGAGCACTAGAGACTTGGGCTAGGAATCTGGAGATCTGTGCAGTGGGACATTTTTAAATTCTTCCAGGAACATTAACATCACCACCACCACCACCACCACCATCATCACTTATTAAACTTTAAGAGCACTTGCAACTTAACTGTTTAAAATATTTTATGCTGTGGTGTCAGAACATAGTGGGGCACACTTCTAATCTCTGTACTGAGAATACCGAATACCATGGCATGAAGATAACATGTTTGAAGACAGCCTTGACTATATAGTGAGTTCTAAGTCAACATTAGCTACATTATGATATAATCTCAGACACGGCACAACAAAAAAGGAAAGAAGTGTAACCAAGAGAGTAAAAGCCAAAATCCATGGAGGGTGTGAAATGACAAGGAGTGAAACTGATCCATGCCACTAATTACTGCACATATTCTTATAAAGTGTGCATAGGGAGGCTGTATATATCACTAGAGAATAAACCTTTCAGGAGTGCTAAAAGAGATTTCCTTTCATGGAGAATTAGCAACAAGAAAACAGCTATTTTAATAAATTCCTTTAAT
>LOJH01013386.1:0-24856 GCA_001685095.1 Ellobius talpinus
CATGGAGGCAGAATGTTGTATACATAATAAATAAATAAATCTTTTTAAAAAAGATATAAAATATAAACATTGTATTATGCCAGAATTTGATTAATAACTGCAGCAGCTTTGGCCTGAAGATATTTCTTGAGCACTCTGATCATTAAGAGTTAATAATAAACTGCTTGGGACATGGCAGCGTACCTGGGATGGCTTGAAAATTGTTTTGGTCAAATGTCCTTGTAGCCACAAAAGCAACTGGCCTGAGAATGACTTGTCATATGCCTCTAGATTCTTAAAAATTGGATTATGTGGTTAATGAGTAAAAATGATAACTCTGTTTATCAACGATGTCAAAACTTGAGGGAAAATGATAGGAAATGATAACTCTGTTCTGTCACAGTTTATTAATTGATGAGCAAGAGGAAATGAAGCACATGTCCAAAGACAAAAATGACATGTTCTCTGTTTTAGGACAATATGAATGCATCCCTGCCGACTGAATTCTGCACAAATAGAGAAGCACTCAACTGCCAGTCAGTCAGGCTGCATGATTCTCTGACCACCATGGCCTGGCTCACCTCCTTCCCTCACCAGCTCCTTACATCCCCTGCGGGGACCCGTCCACCGTCGGGGATGACCACCGGCACCCAGTCCTATGGCAGAACTCCTGCAGGGCCCATCTTCACTCTCTTCCTCCATTCCCACCGCAGATCCTCAGGGCAGACCCAGCTTTCTTCCCTCCTGTGGATCCTCTCAGCCCAGTGCCCTACTAGCCCATCACCATACCTTCCTTTGAGCTCCCCAATACCTAGCAACAAGTTCTAACTGGGTTACTCAGTAGCCACACCCGGCAGGGACTCAGAAGCACCCCTACCAGGCCATCCACAGCCTCTACATGGCCCTAAGATCACAAAAAGACAACAGAAACAGAGGAACAGAAAAGACAAGACCAGGTACTAACACCAAGAATTACAATCATACAGCTGAAACAAAAACCAAGGACTTAAAAATAGCCATTTAAGTTCAAGGACCTTAAAGAAGATATGAATAAGTACATTAGTGAAGTTTGTGAAAATGCAAACGAAATAGAGATGGAAATAGTTTTAAGATGTGGGAGTAGAAATAGAATCTCTTAGGAAAGCCAAAGCTGAGAGGAAACTGGAACTGGAAAATTTAGGAAGTCAATTAGGATCCTCAGAGACCTTAAAGCCTCACCAACTGAACGCAAGAGCCAGAAGAGAGAATCTCAGGCACTGAAGACAAGATAGAAGATGGGTACCTCAGTTAAGGAAAATGTTAAATTTAAAAAAAACATCCAGACATAAAATATCCAGGAAATCTGGGACACCATGAAAAGACCAAATTTAAGAATAATATGAAGGAACAGAATAAGAAATCCAGGCACAGAAAATATTTTCAGCAAAAATCATAGAAGGAAATTTCCCTAACTATCAAAGTACAAGAAGGTGACAGAACAGCAAAAAGAGAATGGGAAATAAAAGAAAGTTCCTTTACCACATAATCATCAAAACACTAAACATAAAGAGCAAAGAAAGAATATTTGAAGCTGCAAGGGAAAAAGGCCAAGTAGCACATAAAGGCAGACCCACAAGAATCATACCAACTTCCTGATGGAGACTCTGAAAGCTGGAAGATCCTGGACAGATGTGCTGCAGACTCTAAGAGACCATGGATGCCAGCCCACAATACTAAACCTGGTAAACTGACTATGTTCCCATGGATGCCCCATATTCTAACACAAATTAGAAGTGATAAGTTTATTAAAAAGAAAAAAAAAGAACATGAAGGTTGGGGGGGATGTAGAGGGGACCTGGGAGTAGTTAGGGGCAGGAGTAGGGACTGGATATGATCAAAACTGTGTGATGTTCTCAAAGAATTGATACAATATTTAAAAAGGAAATAGTGGGTTGAGGGTAAACTCAGAGACAGAGTGACTACCTACTGCCATGCCAGGCCCTGGGCTCATCCCTCAATTCCACTAATAAGTAAGGAAACAATATATAATCCCCAGTTCTGTGGTTCATTGCACATGGTCTTGGGAAGAAGGTTAGATCCAGACATTCCAATGCTTCCAGCAGAAGATGGCAACACAAGAAAGGCCTACAATATCCTGCCATCAAGAATTCTGCTAACTTAATGTTTACCTAATTTAATTGACCACAGAACTCACTTCTCAAATCACACTTCCTAACGTCTCACACAGAATTCTTGTCATTTAAGTTCCCTGTGATGTTACCTATCCAATCTGGGTCAATCCGACAACACTTTCAGCTAAGGACTGAAGAGCACAGGAGTAGGTGGAAGGAAAGGTATCGCTATTCTGGTAGGGAGGATCAGAGTCGAGTAAGCATGGTAAGAGTTTGGCGCCTCTGATCGGATCACTGAGTCCAACGGTCTAAGAGTCTTGAAAGACACTGGGATTCGGATTTGATGTGACACACAGGAAAAAGCCACCAAGAAGCTCACCTTCTGATTGACAGGACACAGGCAATGCTTATGGAAGAACAATATGACCAAAACAGGAGCAAATGCCTTGCAGGTTAATGGGAGACCAAACAGAAAATATACCTGCAGCTTAAGGGTTCTGTTTGCAGCTGAGACAGTTGAAAAGAAGTTTCTGTTCGTACTGTGCTAAGTCCTAGCTAAGGGGTAAATCCCCGATGTCCTGTGCGTCTACGTGTAATCAAGAGTAGGCTCCTGTTTCTCAGGTCTGGTGTAAACTGTTTGCAAGCCTATCCACTGGATGTCCATCCTTGCCCTTGTCCCTTCCCTCCTCATTGTATCCGTCGAACAATGTATAACCGCCAACCCTCCCACCCCTGAAACACCTTATCTCCCCCATAAGAGTGACTTCTGGAGGCCAGCAGGGGTTGCTCTCTCAAATCCCAACTTAGGGAGAAGCCAACTGACCAGGTTTGGGTACACCCCCAAAACACAGCTTGTGTTTAGTTGGACAATTGTGGGCTTGTTTTTTCTCCTTGCAAACAGCAAATTTAATGCTAGCATCTTCATGACAGCTGCACTGGGCAGGCAGTAACTCAGGAAAGGTATTTCCTTATTTGGATGACGGCCTCGGTGCGACAACTTCAGCCTGTATGGACAGACAGGCCGCTGTATACACAAGTGAACAAGCGAGTCCTACGAGGGGGCAGTGGACAGTTTGGTCATGTTCCAGTCAAAGAGGAGAACCAGGTAGAATCAGACGGTTCCATGGTTTTAAGGACAGATGGCAGGAGGGAAATGGTAGCACCAGACAGCTGGGAGAGGGATTTGTATGGGAAAAGTCTTTGACATTCTAAAGGTAGACAAAAAAAATACAATGTTCAGTAGAAATTTTAGATCTAAAATTAGACTTCTGCAGAACATGTCATTATATAAATTTTTATATAAATATAGAAAGTCAATTCTTTGTGTTGTGGGGTGGGGCGTTTAGAGACAGGGTTTCTCTGTAACAACCGTGGCTGTCCTGGAACTGACTTTGTAGACCAAACAGGCCCTGAACTCACAGATATCCACCTGCCTCTGCCTCCCAAGGGATCAAAAGAGTATGCCACCAGAAATAAGAAATTAATTATGCCAAGTAGAATTACTTTTTAAATTATGTTGATCTAGTCTATACTAAAGCTCAACTTCATGCTCATCAGAAGAGGTGAATTGTCTTATTAAATGTGCTTCATACAAAATCATACTATTTTAACATGATTCTTTAATGTATATATTATACATATTTAATATAAGGATTATAATTTCCATTGTAAAGGCAAGAAAATGATGAGGCCAGGTTTTCAGGTGTCAGTGGGGTAGCAGCTCTTAGGGAACAGACTGAACTTAGCCAAGAGCTAAATTTGGTTAATTCTGCTTCTTCTAAGATAACCAGCAAAAGCAAATATAAGACCAGCGGTTCAGCCAAAGAGGGAAGGACAACTCAGACCTGGAATACTGCATTCTGTCACACTGGCCTTACACGTCAGGAGCGCCCGTCTAACCAACACGTAACAAACACGACTGAGAAACAGCTCTTTTCCAAACAGGGTTCTATGCACTGAGACCAGGGAAGAGATTTCCACTCTAAGTTACATCTGAGTTTGAAGGAAGAAATGGATGGAGTAGGAAGTAGCATGTGGGTTCCTAAGGGTGATGTCATTGTGAGGCAGTACCTTCCGGTCTTACCGTTGATAACTGGCGTGTAAACGACAATCCCAACCAAGTTCGGGTCGGATACAGTTGTGTCCAGAATAAGGCCCCCAATGCTGAAAGAAAGAAAACCACGTATCAGGGAAGAAGAATGGAAAAGAATCTCAAGCTGCTCTGACATTCAGACACTCCCACCCTGTATAGTACAATGTTAATGCAACATAAAATTCAGGCAAAAAGAATATTCAAAGTAGTAATCAATGTTATCAGTAAAAAACTGGAAATAAAATATGGCCATGGAGGCAGGAGAGGCATTCGGTGGGTCAGGAACTGGCTATTTAAGCACAAAGTCCCGAGTTTAAAGCCTATATAAAATCTCTGCAGGGGGAGGCGGACACAGAAGGACCTCAAGGGCTCACTAGCCATGCCAACCAGCCAATCAGTGATCGCCAGGTTCAGTGAGTGCCTGTCTCAAAAACTAAGATAGACAACAAATATAGGGTACGACAGGTGAAGACACTCTGAACCTGGTGTTGACTTCTGGTCTCCACGGATGCACACCCAGGCACATATAGCACACACCCGGTCTATACACACTAAAGCAGTAATAAATACCATAGCCAACATGTAAAAGTCAGTGCATTGGTTTTGTTTGTTTGGTTTACATATCTTGCCCCCACCCCCTTTGGGGAACAGGGTCTTGCTATGTAGTCCAGATGGCCCTGAACTTATAGCAATCCTCCTGTCTCAGCCTCCCAAGTGCTGGGATAATAGGCCATGTGTCACAATTCCCAGGTTACAGTTTGTTAACTTCACTAACCTGCCAAGGACGCCCTATAAGGCATTGTCAACTACTTCAAGGCTTAAAACAACGGGACGAATGGTCCCTTCATATTCCTCTGCACAGAGTATTTTTTGTTTTGTTTTGTTTGAGACAGGGTCTCACTATATAGGCCTAGGCCGGCCTGGAGCTTGCTAGTAGACCAGGCTACCCTCAAACCCCTAGAAACCCACTGTCTCAGCCCCCTAAGTGCTGGATCACACTATTTTTTCATCATGTCATCTACTACTCTTGCGATTTAAGAGCTAGTTTGTAAACAGCATCTTTCCATCTTTAAGGCAAGCAGGCACTGAAGGGGCATTTCTAAAACTAGGTGGATTACAATTGTATGACCAGAGAGCTGTAGCGATGGAAAGAGCTGAGCTTGAGAAGTCTGGGAAATGAGATGGGGTTTTAATAGGACAAGTGGCAAACCACACGCTTTCAGTATCTCAGTGGAAAGTGGAGGCTTGTTTAAGCCTTTATTAACTGTTCACCTTCAGTCTGTGGTTCATTTACCATAAGACACAGCCAGGCCCATCACCCATAGTCACCTGCTGCCTAAATCTTCCAGGGATTGCAATCTACCTACAGCAAAACGATCCACATGCTGTCGTAGGACGGCAGTTCAAACAGCAAACCGAAAGTTCTTGCACCCTCTGACGGTGGTTCTTGGCCCCATGCCCAGACCCTCTGTGCACTAAGGATCAGTTCAGTTTCCACCGTAACTCCTTTGCTGCTAAGTGGCATCCACAGATGCTCATTCTCATTTTTAGGTTTAGATGTGACTTCTGCCGTAGATGAGGATGTAAACCTCATAGCTCCCACAAATGCCAGCCTACGGTGAGCCCTTCTTGATACATCCGACCCGTGAGGTCACCATCAATCAACTCCGCAAAGCTGTTTTCTAATTCTTAGAGACATCTTCCTCCCACACTCGGGAAAGCTGGTGTCACGAGCAAAGGCAAGGCACAGCTGTCACCCTCTACCTCCTCGTAAGGGTCTCCCATGCTGAATTCTGATCTCTGTATTATCTAAATCCAAAGCTCGCGCAAGATGCTTAGTTTACCACATTTTACAGGACGTTCTTACTCTTTCCCAGATGACTTTCTTCGTCCAATGCAGACTGAACATCTTTAACAGCAGCAGAAATGTAACAGTGTTATTCTGAGTCACGGATACCCCATTCTGCAACCCTGTTGGGATTCATCTAAGTGATGCCTCACTGCTAACCCAGGGTCGCGCTCCTGCCCCCCACCGCCAGCACTCACCTGCTTATGACCATGGCTGTTATGACGGGCTCCCAGCCAGAGTGGAGCACAGTCCTGGTAGCTGGGTGTTTGGCAGCTATTATAACCCAGATAGGTGTCAGAGCCAAGAAAAAGGCACAAACTAATGGAGAAATGTAATAATATGTCCCTAAAATAAAGAAAAGAAGACATTTCAACCTTCCTCTTCCCAACGGGAAATCTAAATACCAAAAGAAACATTTCGATCAGGATTATTATTAAACATATTAAGTATCTCACATCTTATATATACCCAAGATTTAGAACAATAAATAAAACTCAATGCCAAGAATGGTGGCCCATTTCCCCTAAGCCAGCAATCAGGAGGCTGGAGATGGGGAAGCACATTTAAGGCCAGCCTGTGCTACACAGATGCTCTTTTAAACCATCAACTCATATAACCTAAAGAACAAGATTAATGTCCCAAACATTCATTATGAGATAACAACACAGCCCACACAAGAAAAGCAAGGACACCAGGATGGACAACCAACATCAGTTGCCAACTTGATAGCTGCCAAGGCCGTGCTGCGCTTCTCTGTGGCACATGTCTGGGTCACAACTGTTCATCTGGCCTCTATTTTCCGCCTTCTTACTGACGGCAGGCTTGTCTGCCCAGCATTTCACAGGCATGATTCATGCCGTTTCTAAACAAAATTTTACATGAGTTTTCAGAAATGACTGAAAGGCGTGTGTGTATGTGTGTGTGCATATGTGTGAATTATCTTCCAACACCAGACAAAAGATGCTGCAAGATCAGAGACAAGTTGCCTCAGCTTTCTTCCTAAAGGCCCAGAGAGTGAGGCTGGGGAGACATGAATCCACAGGACAGAGCAGGGGAGGAAACTAGCAGAGGAGGAGCTTGGGAAGTGAATGCCAAGCATGTGTGCACAGGGTGAACTCCATTAATATGGGCCACTAAAGCAGAAAACCCTAACAGAGTCCGCAGACACAGAACCGTGAAGAACCCACCAGCAGAGGAGTGGCCTCTTGCAGAGAGCTGAGAAAGGGCCATCTGAGGAGGACGACACTAGCCTTGCAACAAGGTCTGCTCTACACTTCCCCAGCATAACTTTGAAGCAGGCCTCACAGATCTCAAGCTAAGCCACGGTCAACAGCCCACATAATGAAGTCCAACGCTGCATATGGAAAACAGAACTGGACACTGAACAGCTCTGCCCACCCCCCATCCGGTGCTCAGCAGCCAACCAAGCTTGGAATATTTGATGGCATGAAAATCTCTGCAACATCTTACATTAGGTCACTTTTGTCATCATTTTTTTCAAGCACCTAAAGTAATTTTTACGAGCCTAGCAAGCTAAGTGTATAAATAAGGTGATTTGCTTGGTGTAGTGGTGCACATATAATCACAAGTTCAAGGCCAGCCTAGGCCACAAAAGTACACCACCAAAGAAAGCAGGCTGGCAAGAAGGTTCAGAGCAAAGGGCTTTCAGCCAAGTCTTACACATAAACTGGATCCTGAGCCAACTGGGAGGAGAGAATGGACTCCTGAAAGCTCCACATGAGCACTGTGGCACACACAGACACACAGACAGACACACAGACACACACACACACTTCTTTAAAAAGGAAAATGAAAGGGCTAGAGAAATGGCTCAGGGTGAAGAGCACTGGCTGCTCTTCCAGAGGACTGAGGTTTAATTCCCAGCACCTACATGGTGGCTCATAACCATCTGGAACTCCAGATCTAGGGGATCGATTCCCTCATCCAGCCATTCTCCATAGGCATGTCACACATGGGTCCTCAGTCCTCCAATTCAACATGGGCATGTCACACACAGGGTCCTCAGTCCTCCTAGTCAACACAGGATGTCACACATGGGTCCTCAGTGCTCCAATTCAACATGGGCATGTCACACACGGGTCCTCAGTCCTCCTAGTCAACACAGGATGTCACACATGGGTCCTCAGTGCTCCAATTCAACATGGGAATGTCACATACGGGGTCCTCAGTCCTCCTATTCAACTCTATGTCAAATTTCACCTCAAGTTTCAATGACTTATCATTGGGGTTCTCAGATGCATGATAATTTTTTAAGGTCTTTTTTTTTAGAGTTAGGTGATCAATTCCGTTGCTGTGTGTTTACTCTTTATGTAGCTGCAACCTGAGGAAAGACAGCCTCTCTTCCAGATCATCAACCAGGGAAGATCCTCCCATCTCCATGTTGGGACCATCTCATGCCTCCCTGAGACCAGACCCTCCAAACTTCCAATCCCTGGAAGTTTTTCCATGCATACAGGCGAAATACATAACAATAAAAACTGTCAAATGTAAAAGATGACAGTTTTTAAATAAATATTTATATAATATATACAACTTCACTTAGCTCTCTAATGGTCACAAGCTAATGGACTCCTGAGGTTGAAGCTACTCTAATGGGCTAAGTTACACGTGTGTAAATGCATAGAGCATCTTTAGCATGAACTGAAATGAACTCTATGAGCCTGGGTCACATATTCTTTATACTTCATGTTTCCTTATGTTTGGAAATTGCCTTTTTATTTAAATCATTATATTATCCTAAGGGTTTTGGTTGTTGTTGTTTTGTTTTTGGAGACAGGGTTTCTGTATGTAGCCCTGGCTGCCCTGGAACTCACTCTTGTAGCCCTGGCTGCCCTGGAACTCACAAAGATCCACCTGCCTCTGCCTCCCGAGTGCTGGGATTAAAGGTCTGTGCCACCAAACCAGGCTTGTCCTAAAATTTATAAATACCACTTTAGCTAACCAAAAGTTTTACTTTGAACATTTCAGCCAGGATCTTCCTGAATTCTTCTTTGTAACAAAAATACTTACCTTCTTTAGCAAGGATTCCATTACCTACAGACAGAGCTGAGCTCATGGTCCTTGCAAACACACAACCTTAAATTTAAGAAGGATGCTTTGTTTTGCTGAGACAGGGTCTCGTGTACGCCAGGCTGTCCTCAGTTTACCATGTTGCCAAGGATAGCCTTAAACTCCTTGACCCTCTTGCCTATGCCACTTCAGTGTGAAGGCTGTAGGAAGATGTCATAACAATCATCGGACATTCTGCATATCAGATATTTACATGACAACTCATAACAGTGGCAAAATCACAATTATGAAGTAGCAACAAAAACAGTTTTATGTCTGGGGGTCACCACATGAGAAACTATATTAAAGGGTGGCCACGTTAGGAAGGTTGAGAACCACTGCTTTAAGCTTAAGACAGCTAAAGATCCTGTTATGACTGAAGATGTTTGTACCAGATAAAGGTAAAATTTTTCACTTTTTCCCTTTGGGGAAATAAGTAACATTAATAGAAATAATATTTATAGGAATCGGTAATTATTATACATACTAAAACTGCCTACACAAATATTATTTTCATTGGCTCTGTCTGGACTGTCATCACAAATTAAAAATAATTATGCACCAGACACAGTGCACTGATCCCAGCACTCAGAAGGTAGAGGCAGACAGATCACTATGAGTTCAGCCAGACTGGCCTACACACTGAGTCCTAGGCCAGCCAAAGCTACATAGTGACACCCTATCTCAAAATAAATAGACAAATGAATGAACACCAACAATGGTAATGGAATTTAATTTCATATTTCTCCCACTTTAAGAGAGCATGACGAATGCTGGATTTGCTATTGGTCTCTCCATTACTTCTTAATTTTACATTTATTTACTTAGTGTGTGTATGTGCACATGCGTGCCTGTGTACCATGACACACGGGTGAAGGTCAGAGGGGGACACACAGGAGTCAGTTCTCTCCTCCACCACGGGATCAGATCCAGGTCATGGGCTTGGCAGCAAGGGGCCACGCACGCCTTCTAAGCCACCTCACTGTCCTCTCCATTACTTTTCTAAAGATGAAGAAGCACGTGTTTGTTGAAGGGATTCCCCGTGGTCCGTGTAAACTGGAGATGAAGGAAAAGAACATTCCGACTGGAAAGGCTCCTACTCCATGAAACACCCAAAGCTGCCAACATTCCCACAGCACCAAGACACAGAGGGAGGTAACTCTCCTGCCAGGCGAGCTCGCCTCGGCATCCCGCTTGGGCCCAAATGGAAGCTCCACCACAGGCTCTAGCCACAGCATCCTCTACCTAAATGTCTGGAGGGACAGCAGAACTGAGAAAAGCACCTAAATGTCTGGAGGGACAGCCGAGTTGAGAAAAGCACCCCACCCCACCCTTCAGTGCTGCCCTGTTTTCAAAAAGTGTGGGGGGGTTAAAACTAACCAGTACCCATGAGGATCAACAAAAAGTTGAACCAAGCACCACACAACCCCAAACACTATGTCTGGGTTCCTCCCAAGCGAGCTGAAGGCAATACATTTGCACATAAAACCTCATAAGGGAATATTCACTACAGCATTATCTGCAAAAATGATCTAAGCCTTTATCAAGCCGTTAATGAAGAAATCGCAGCCTATTCATCCAAGAGAGTATTACTCAGCCATGTTATTAACTCGTTCTGGGGTATTCGTCAGCCCTGAAGATTCGGCCGTGGCTCCTGTGAAAATATAGGTAGACCCTGCAAACACCTTGCTGAGTGAAAGAAGCCAGGCCTCAAAGCTCACGTGTTATAATCCCATTTGTATGGCATGTCCAGAGCAGCAAACCCGACAGACAGGAAATAGATGAGCGGTAGCCAGGAGCCAAGGAAGAGCATCAGGAGGAGCGCGCTCATGTGGACTGTACTTCTTCGGGGATGGTGAAACTTTCTGGAATCGGAATGAGCAAAGACAGAAGGAGCTTAGAACTCCACTGTGCTGCTCGCATGGGAGTGAGGGCCGCATGCTGTCTGTTATCCGATTTCTAAGGGTTTCAACGGGAACAAAAGGAGGGAAGACAGGAAAGGAAAACTGCTATGGCAAACAGAATGCAATGCTAAAGCTGGGTGAGATGGCGGGTCTGCAGGGGGCTTTCAGGGCTATTCTCACCATTGTGGCTCTTCTGAAAGTATAGAGGCAATGCCGAATCAGTTTCTTAAAAACATAAGAACATCATTGTGAAGCCAAAACTTCCAAATGGCTTACTATATCTGTGTTCTATTCCAATCTGGTATTTACTTGATGCCATAAAATTAAAGACTCACTTTTAGAAAACCATTAATGACACAATTAGCAAAAAAAAATGGTCATTTAAAAGTCAAACACAGGCTTGTGCATCATACTAAAATGGAAGATGATGCCTTTTTTCTAAATGAAACATGTTTAGTAGATCCTGGTTAAAGTAATACTTCATATGAAAATCTCAATAGATCATGAGTACTGTGTTAAGACGTATATTGCCCACAAAGACACCCTGAATCTGGATGCTACCTGATATGACAAAGTCAAGGATTTTGATATGAGAAGGTTGTGTGGATTTGGGTGGGCCCTAAATGTGATCACTGGCATCCGTGTAAGACGGAGACAGGACAAGACCCAGCTGCAGAGGAAAGGGCAATAGAAACAGAAGCAGGCACGGAAAACAATGAGCGCCGATGGCTGCCAGGCAGAAAGAGTAGGGAACAGGTTCTCCCCCTGAGCCTCCAAAAGCAGCCATCACTGCCAACACCTTCCCATCTGTCCTCCATGATTTTGGGTGTCTAACCTCTAAAACTAAGACAATAAAATGGCATTCTTTCAAGTTACCACATTTTTGCTAATTTGGCAAATTGTTATATAAGTAGAAAATAAAACATGTGAAATTTTTTTCACACCCAGCAAGAGATCACTAGGTAGTGCTTCTCCGGTGCTGAAATAAACTACAGAGAAGTAGAGATTCAAAGGCCAAGTTGTGCCAATTTCCCTGCTTCCACTGAGCACACGTACACGTCCGGGGTCCCAGCATCCACCTCGTGGGAAGCTGGCGGCCGTTTCCAGCTACTTCATCACCTCATGGATGGCGTGTGTCCTCATCTAAATTCCCCTCAACTGGGCGTGGACTGACAGATCTTATATACCAGCTGTTTCTGTGTGGCCAACACGGCAGCACACACCGCCCAGGCATCCCCAAAAGTCCATCACTGGCCGTCACGCTTTCTTGGAGACCTGACATTCTAAAAGACACCACACTGCTTTGAAGAAACAGCTCAAGCATTGCGGCAGACAAGGTCAGTTTGGACTCTTCGTGCCAGCACATCAAGTCCGTGAGACCCTAGGATGCACCTTGGATGGCTGGGGGTGCCCTGCTACTCTCGCGGGATTGAAATCACGTGGATCTGATCCCACAGAGCTTTAGTGGGACACCTTCTCAAGGGGATGTGGAAGAATGAAAACCTGATTTTGCTTCTGAGATCTTGTCTACAGAGAGAAAAGCTGGTCACCTTTTAAAAGTCAATGAATGTTCATTCTCTTTCGATAGGGAGACCATGTTCTGTCTTAACCCCGTTTTAAATGAACTTCTGTAGTAACCAGTGTCGCTGGGAGTGCCCAAAATACAAGGAACCTGTTACTGTCAACTCCAGCCTTGGACATCAGCCTATTCATGGCCCAATAATAAAACTTGGCATTGAAAGTCCTTACCTAAAATTAAGGGGACAGTCCCCAGCCCTCGGTTTATGCCTGTAGCTGGAGAGAACAGCTTATAGGTGGTTGGGGGTATCTACAGGCTGCAATACCTGTAGCAATGCTGGTAGGTGAGGATGTCCCAGAATTCAACATAAACCCATCTTACACAGAACCGAGAAACAAACGGGCTACCCAACAAGGACACGGGTGACTGAAGATGACTGGTGCTCTCTAAAGAGCAGGTTCTGTTGTCCCCATCAGATCAGTAAAAAACTGTTAAAGGACCTCATGACTCATCTCGCCGAGGGAGGAAAACACTACTGGTCCACTCCCCTGGGCTGCTAGTTCAATGGAAAGTCCACAATCTCAAGTGGCAGCAGTCCATCTCTCTGCGTCTGCCATAACCCAGGAGACGGAACCACGCCCCAAGTCTGACTTAACCCGCTACAAAGAAGAGACACGTGGCCAGTGAAAATTGACAATTACATCTTTGTTCTTGGGCTTGTTGTTTTGAAGACAGAGTCTCACTATGTAGTCCTGACTGGCCTAGAATTGACCAGGTAGTCCAGGCTGGCCTTGAACTCACAGAGATCCACCTGCCTCTGATTCCTTAGTGCTGGGATTAAAGGTATGTGGCACCATGCCCAGAATAACCATCGGATCTTACTCATATCCGGAGTTTGCTCAGGGTAGATAGATGCCCATTCCACCCAGAACTCAAAATGTTAGCATGGCCTTATTCCCTGGAATAAAACTTTCCCCTGAATCTTTCAGGCCCAAGAACACCCTGAAGACAGTGGCTTAGACCTGTGAACTGTTAGATGTCAACATTCTCTTCAAATGAGAGAAATACACAACTTCTCATGTATAAAGGTGAGTCCCATGTATAGATCCATCAGCAGCTGTAAAGGTGAGTCCCATGTATAAATTCAGCAGTAGCCATAACCTTGTTTTATACTTTGTATTACTGCTTTATGATTTCTATTATTGCTTTTCTTTTCCTTGCTGTTAGTTAGAATAGGCACTATAACCACACATTAGTTTCCATTTGACCTATTCTCTTTGAAGGTAGCTCTCTCATATTCTATATATAATTTGTTACATTCTTTTTATACAGCCCAAGGGGTTTTACTCTTAAACCCAGAAATTATCAAAATAACTTTCTCCTAAGAGTTTTTGCTGGACCTCACAGCCAGAGTTGATAACATGCCTGAGGTCACTTAAGACGCTGTCCTACTGTGCACTCAAGCCGTTTAACCTGCCGTCAGGAAAACAATGCTACAATCAACCTTACTTCCTTGGATTTCCCATGTAATCAATCCAAGCTAAAGCATAACTGTAATCTTCAATTGTGTGCTTCCACGCCTGTGACTAAAAATAATGTGTGTGTGTTATGATAATCGCTTGCTGGAAACAAGCACTCTTATAAAACGACTATCCAGAGTAACATACGGCCACTGCTTGGTGAACAATGATGCCTGTAAGACTGTGATCTGGCTCACCTGGAGGCAGTGACTTCATCCCATGTAAAACTCCGCTAAAGATTTCTGCACAGTATACATTCCTTCTCCACTGAACGACTTCCTGTCTGTTGCTCTCAGAGGAGAGCAAGGCCCCCTTTTCGGGACTGTGTTAGCTAGTTTTATGTCAACTTGACACACAAACTAAAGTTATCTGAAAGGAGAGCAAGCCTGTAAAGCATCTTCTGAGAGATTGATGGGGGCGGGCCCAGCCCATTGTGGATGGTTCCATCCCTGGGCTTGTGGTCCTGGGTTCTATAAGCAAGTGGGCTGAGTAAGCCAGGGATAGCAAGCCAGTAAGCAGCATCCCTCCATGGCCTCTGCATCAGCTCCTGCCTCCAGGTTCCTGCCCTGTGTGAGTTCCTGTCCTGACTTCCTTCAGTGATGAACAGCAATGCTGGAGTGTCAGCCAAATAAACCCTTCCCTCCCCAACTTGCTTTTTAGTCATGGTGTTTCATTGCAGCAGTAGAAGACAGGGAAAGACAGACAGACATGTGGGGACAGGCATACTCAGAAACAGCCACAGCCACATAGGACAGATTCACAAGACAGACTTCAGGCAGGCACAGACTCACACTCAGACAATATAGAGGGGGCAGAAGGCACACAGAGAGTGGAGTAGAGAATTTAAATCTGGCCTTGCTCTTAAATGGCACCAAGGGGAAGTGCTCCAATTTCTCTCTTTAATGAGACACTGACGCATTACTGGTGTCTAGTAGAGTTTACTATTAATGTGTTCAAACTGATTACAAGAAGCTAAATGAGTCATCCTATAAAAAATTTAAATAAGCCATTCTATTCTTAATAGGCTTCCAGCAGCACCAGACAGACAGACAGACAGAACCTCTGCTGGTGTTAAAGAGGAGCCCATGGCCAGTGAAACAGTTCGGCAAGTAAGATGCCACCAATCCTACTGACCTGCGCTCATAAGAACGGAGAGAACAAAGGTCCCCAAGCTGTCCTCTGACCTCTGCATGCCACGGCACACACCCTACTTCTCCACACAATAAACAAATGGAAGGGTAGGACACTGTCCACAGACCTGAGCCTGGGGCCCTGTGTCCTCAGTCCTCCTATTCAACTCTATGTCAAACTTAACCTCAAGTTTTAATGATTTGTCATCATGGCTCTCAAATGCATAATCATTTTTTTTTGTTGTTATTATTTTTCAAGATGGGGTTTCTCTGTGTAGGCTTGGCTGTCCTGGAACTTCTTTGTAGACCCGGCTGGCCTTGAACTCACAGAGATCCATCTGCCTCTGCCTCCAAGGCCAGGATTAAAGGCGTGCACCACCACAGCCTGGTGCATAATAATTTTTAAGGTCATATTTGGTACTTTATGATTAAGTGATCAATTCCATTGCTGTGTGTTTACTCTTTTTATGGCTGTACCATGAGGAAAGACAGCCTCTCTTCCAGAGTCCCATCCAGGGAAGATTCTCTAACCCCATGTTGGGACCTTCTCACTCCTCCCTGAGACCAGACACTAATACTTTCCTGAATTGCAAAGTCTCCATCCTTTTCTAGAGGTGCAGAGGTTACAAAAACAAATTTTGGCCTCAGAAATCTTAAATGTAATGAGTCAAGGTCCCAGAGGGAGAAACTGAGGCAGGAGAGGAAAGGAGAGGAAAAAAAGGGGGTGTGGAAAGGGAAAGGAGCCTCCCACCCTTGAGTCTGGTTCTCCAGCTCAGAGTTAAGAATTCCAACACAATAGACAAACTTTGCTGTGAAGATGGACTGCATAGACACAGTATTCCTTTTGCAGGGGTGTTTCAAATATGAGTGTTAAAATTAACACCCATGCTTAGGACCAACCTGTATGGGCTGTGTCCTAACCCACTCCTCTCCCAGATGCAAACACTTGAGAGTCTTCCAGATGCTCATGAAGTTCCTTCAGTTAGAACCTACCTATGATTTAATTCCACTCCCGTGGCCTGTGGCTCTGCCTCATCAGTCTGTTCTCCTGTCCCACGGTCCTCAGGAATGTGCCTCACCGTAGGTCTCACTAAAAGAGAGTTCCTTAGAAACCCTTTGCACTCTGGAAGCCCAACTCCTACATGAGGCCACTGGTAAAGACACCTGAGTACAATTCTCTCTCGAGAAGCCCACACTTAGGCCTTAGGTGGACATTGTCCTTTTCCTGCGCGCTTTCTCTCCCCAAAGCCCAAGCTTAAACCTACATGAAAACCTTCTCTTGATAAAGCTCCAACTCTGCTTTGTTACCACTGTGTAGAGATTGTCCCAGAAGCTGGCGCAGTGGCGACTCTGACAGCTTTTAAAGACTCCTGCGTATGTGACGGTTGCCCTATGAATGGACGTGGACTTTGCATTCCCCTGCAAACCACACAAAAACGCATCATAACCACATAAACCAGAGCTCACACAACCACAGTCGGCCTTCTCTTTCCGACTGACCTTTCTTGCCCCGTCTTTCCGTTCTTACTTTTCTGAAGTGTTACTAATCCCCAGAACTCTGTACTGAGCCAAGATACCCTACACTATTTCACTAATCCCAAGTCCTCACGGGGAGGATGCTTTTGCTACAATCAATCATATTCTTAGGCAGTCACCATGCTAAAGTCATTAGAGGGCCACTTGAATAAATTCTAATCATATTAGCTACATCATTTTCAAAAGGAATAATGCACTTTGTAAGACAGTATTTATTCAATATCTATTATGTATACGGCATCAAGAGTACTACAAAAAATAAATAAAAAACCACGGTATTGTCAAAAATTTTGTATTTCAAACAGAAAGGTACAGTCACAGGTAGTACTCTAATTATTGCCTAATCCACTGATGTCCAGCAGTGAACTAAATAGGCTTTAAAAAAAAAGTGGGGGAGAGGAGTATTGTATTTAGACAGAAAGCTGTAATCACTGACCAAACACAAAGTCATGAAGGCCACCTCAATAAAGTGCTATAGCAATTCAGATAAGCACAGCTAGATAAGCAATGCATGTATTGTGTATGTATGTATGCATGTATGTATGTATGCATGTATGTATGTATGCATGCATGCATGTATGTATGTATGTATGCATGTATGTATGTATGCATGTATGTACGAAGGGTGGCTGGCTGGATGGATGGGCAGGCAGATTGACTGACAGGGTCTCATAATGAAACACGGTTGGCCTAGCGCTTGCATGTAGCCCAGGCTGGATTTGAACCCAAGGTCCTCTTGCCTCAGCTTTCCCAATGTTTGGATTACAGGCACATCTCTAGCTCATACAAATCTTTACTGACATAAAGAAGTGTAACTGAGTTTTGCATTGTTGATCCACATCCTGAAAGCTTTTTAGTAGTTTTAAAACCCTTTTGGTGGAATCCTCATTTTTCTGAGGATTCACAGGCCCATGTCATCTACAGATAGGGATAACTAACCCTTCCTTGGGCTCCTTTGATCCCCTTTTGTTTTTATTGCTCGTTAGTACCTCTAGGGTGAAGCTGAGCAGAACTGAGAGTGGGTGCTCTGTCTTGCATCACCACAGAAGCTGTGTTCACTGTTTGCTCTTGGTTTTCTGAGGCTGCATCAGCTTTGTCCAGCAGAGTTCCTGGCCGATAATTTCCTCCAGGTCTCTGGTTTTGCTATCAGGCTGAGATACTGACCTAATGAAACAATCTTGGATGTGTTCTATTGGGATGCTTCCTGGAAACATTTGCTTTCTGGGGTTGATTTTTTTTCAGCATTTATTTGTGTGTGTATTTGGGTTGCTGAGATAAGGTCTACTTTAGCCCAGGATGGCTTCACACTCATGCAAACCTGTTTTCTTTTTAGTTACTACTCCAGTCTACTTGTCTCACCAAGTCTTCTATTTCTTCCTGACTCAACTTCAGTGGATGGATGTTTATAGAAGTGCATCCACTCCCCAGAGGCTAGGGTTTCGGCATGTAATTCTTCCTAACAGCCCCTGGAATCCTTACCATTCTGGGGTACTGACTACAATGTCTGTGCTTTCCTTTCTGGTCTTAGAGTTTTCTCTCTTAGTCTAAGCTAAGATGTTTGTCAGTCTTTTTCATTTAAGAAAGACCAACCCTTCATCTTGCTGGTTTGTCCCATAGCTTTCCTGCTTGGTTTAATGACACTTGGCCTTACTTCACTCCTGCAGAACTTGGGTTTAGTGTGTTCTTCTCCCAGTTTCCTGCTGTGTAGCATTAGGACGCTTGCATCTTCTACAACACAGGTGGTTACAGCTATGAGCTGTGAGCGTCTTCCTTAGAGCTGCCTGTGCGGCATCCCCGAGGTTTTGGAACATGGTTTCCATTCTCATCTGGCTTAAGATGTTTCCATTTGATTTCTTTGAGCCACCGCTAGTTTGAGGTGTACCACTGAATTTCTATATATTTACGTTTCCCACTTTTCTCTCTGCCACTGCTTCTTAGTTTCAACTCCATCACGGTGTCGAACGAAAATGACATGATTCGCAAACTCATTAGGATTTGTTACATGGCTTAATGTGGGGTCTATTCTAGAAAATCACCTATGTGCACAAGAAGAATGCACACCATGTGACTGTTGAGGGGACCATTTTGTAGACTGTCAGGCTGGTGTGAACAAGTGTCCACTTCAAGTCCGGCATTTCTTTAGCACATTTCCGTCCAGATGAGCTACCCATTGTCAAAAGTGAGGTCCTGAAATCCCCACAGTGTGTGTGTTGTCCTCTACTTCTCTCTGAACCCATTAATAACTTTCCTACATTTGGGAGTGCTGACGTTGGGTACGTACATATTTACAACAGCTGTGTCCTCTTCGTGAACTGACCCCGTGGAACTTTCCCTGTGTCCAATTCTTGGAGCCACGGAGTTTGTAGCCTCTCTAGCCAAAGCTTACAGCTACCAAAAAGATCCTCCTGTCTTCTCTAAACACTGCTTAGTGTTTCCAGGGTAGTACAGGGATTAACGGTGTTTCCAAGGACCGGGCTTCTCAGCAAGATGAACGGGATCTTAGAACTAAAATGTGCCTACTTCTAATCTCTGTATTCAGAATGAAAAGGCCAGGCGCCTAACTGATGATCTTCTGAGGCCCCCTAGTGCTCAGGATGCAGCCACTTTGGCAATAGAAACACAATGACATTTCAGAACACCTGTAAGCTGTTAAATTAACTGCAGAATTAACTGGAAGCCCATTTAAAAAGAAAATCCCTTGGGGGCATCAATTACACAGATGAAATGAAAAGGGTCTGTAACACTGCAAAGCCAACTTTCAGAAGACAAATGAAGGCCTGGAATATCCTAAACAATACTTAATAATACTGTTTTCTACGGTTATGGGGACTGCATTTTCTCTTACTCCTCACCCCAGTACCAGTGCAGCACAGTGCAAGGTCTCGGGGTCACACAGAACAACAAAACAAAACAAACAAACAAAACAAACCAAGTAATGTCAGATTGCTGGTTCACACCTATAATCCCAATACTCAGGGAGTCAAGGCAGGATGAGTTGGAGGGCCAGTCTCAGATACACAGAGGTCCTACCAAGACCCAGCGTTAACCTGGCACCACGTAACACTCAAAATATTGCCTGCTTTGGATGACAACACATGAGGATCATAGCCTTTGTTGTTTTGTCTGTATAGGGGCTTTACCTGCCAGTATGCGTGCACACCAGGTGCCTCCCTGGGACACAAGGAGACCAGACGAGGCCATCAGATCACCCGTGACTGGAATTACAGACGGTTGTGCTGTCATGTGTCACGTTACAGCTGCCATGTGGGTGCTGGGATTACAGGCATGCACCGCCACACCACCCAGTTAATCTGTAGCATTTCTATTCTCTTAATACTGCTGAGAAATCTTCATCCTCTTGTAGATATGTGTGTGTGTGTGTGTGTGTGTGTGTGTGTGTGTGTGTCCCTTCTCTCTGATCGCCTCCTCAAAGCAGGAGAAACTTTAACTTCAAAAGTTAGTCAAAGGGGCACCAAGAGCCTTACTCGGGTTCTTACTGGCCTCCCTCCTACTGATGGCAGTCTTGAGACAGGGTCTCATATCCAGGCCCCAGATCCTCAATACTCCTTCCTCAGCTACCCCGCTGGGAGGTGAGTGCACGTTCCCACGCCTGGCCAGACAACCTCCCTTCTCCAATACAATGAACAGCCTGGCCCTCAGGGTAAGGAGGACAAGCTGCTCAGAAGTCTGCCTGTGGCTTGGGTGGTGAGTTTAACGGAATGAGAGAATGAAAGTCCACATTCTCCGAGACCAGATATAAGCTAACATTTACTCCTCGAGTCTAGAGTCTGTGTCTAAATTGCATGATAATTCAGAAAAGGAAAAAGAGGAATCAATGTTTTATCCCAGCAACAAAAATTAGACAAGACTTAGCGTTATTTCTTTAATAACAACTCCCCTTTTCTGTAATTCCTGTGAGAGGGAACTGAGCACTCCCGAGCAACCGTCACTGTACCCCAAAGAGTGACAGAACCACAGCCATTGAGAGCTCAGTGATAGTTTATGGCACTCACCATCTATTGTCTCATGCACTAGTTCAGGCGGTGGGCAGTGCATCGCTATCTTCAAGTGAGGAAAGATGTATCTGAGCACACACGGTCTGTCTGTGCCACCCATCAAACCAAAGTCAAGGCACTGTCCCGTACTACATGAGGCCTTTCATGCCGCTGCCAGAGTCATACGGAGCTACTGCATTTGATAGGTTAAAGCCTATTTGGCTCCAAAGTACATCCAAAGTTCCTCTTCAAACTTCAAAATCGTACCATAAAGCTGTATAAAACCCATAGCAATCTATGAATAAATATTTGCCTTGTAAATAATTTTATTATAGTAAAGTTGTGCTTTTGTTAAACTGGAAATCTGACGCATGCGCGCGCGCACACACACACACACACACACACACACACACACACACACTTGACATGTAAATGAAAACACAACCAACATTCTGCCTTTAACCCATGCCCACAGATCAGGCTCACTCCCACTGGCTGTGGTCCCAGAACACATTATTCCCGCTAGAACAGCTCACTGGACTCTGCACATTTCCCGTCATGATTCATCAGGAACGCGCACAAGATGACTCGAACGTCGCCTAGTAGGCAGCTAATTTTCAGATGTGTCTTTTTGTTTTGTCTCTAATTGTCTAGAAGCTATTTATTAGCATGGGGTTTTGATGTGGGAAAAATAACTCATTGGTAAATAGGAAGGAAGGAGGGTAAGAAGGAAGGAAATACAAACATCAAAAAAACATGATAGCTCTGTAGTCTCACATTCAAAACACTTAACTAGACAGTGTAGTGTGATTCCTAACTGGCTATCCAATGAGAAGAAAGCACAGAACCCATGGAGTACGACAGGATTGTATTAAACTACAATAGTAGCAATGTGTAAAGCTGGGGGCATATATAACTTCTATGACCCTCCAGCTTCCTGTCTGAAATTTCAAAGAATACCTAGGTGTTGTATAGCACACACCTGTAACCAAATACTTGGGAGGTGGAATTAGGAGGCAGAAAATCAGGAGTTGAAGGTGAGCAAATTTGTCCACATAGTAAATCTGAAGATATCCTGGGACCCGTCCACATGAATTAGCTGCCTCAAGAAAGAAGGGTGCGAGTGGGGCAGAAAGGGAAAAAAAGAATTTACAGAGGATAAACATTTTCTTAAGAGTTCTGAACTCAGTAAGAGAAAAAAGCATACGAGAGCCACAGCACATAATAAATGTACAAGCTACAGTGTTCTAGTCAATTTCATCACTAGTTCTAACAGATGAAGGTCACCATGTGTTCATGACATTTTAGAACATTGCTTTCTAATGACTGAATAATTCCACGTTTAGCTTCAAGTCAACTTACCCAGGCAGGAGTACAAACCCTGACTAATCCACGCTAATATGGCGAGAGTTATCAGATCACCAAAACTAGCAGCGATGGGTGTGGCCACGTTGTCAGGGTTTATGCCTGTCTTCTTTGAGCCAACGATAACTCCGACCATTATTATTCCTAGGAGAAAGAATGCTTGTTACTCTTGAGGCTGACTCAGGAAGTCCATTCCCCAAACACTGAAATACCCAGCATAGAAAAACAGCACACCGGTTCCGGTTGGAATGCTCAAATAAACTGACAGAGCAAACAAAATCTTTTACTGTAACCCCTTTGGCAAAACCTTCAGCAAACTGCAAGAGATCCCAGAACACATATATCATTGGCTCAATGTGGCATTTACTGTAAAATTACAGCAAAAACTAAAATTCTGAATTTAATGAGGCATATGCTTTAAATGTAATACCACATATATAACCACAGATTTTTATTTTAACCTGTGAAGAATGAAAACACTAGAGAGAGGAATCCTATTTATATGCACAGCAACAAAACACACACCCATACACAGTAACTACAATGAAGTGTTGAACCCCAGAGTTTAGAGCAGGAACCATGTACAAAAGTGACTCTTGGGAGATGGCGAGCCAGTGCAGAGGTAGAGCACTTACTTGTTCTCAGAGGGGACCTGGGTTCCATTCTCAACACTCATCTGACACTCCAGGACACAGACATGCATGCAAGCAAAATATATGCTCATATATATCAAATAAAATAAAAACCGAAAACATTAAGAAAAAAAGGGAAAATGGCAAGAATAGGTCTAAAAACTGATGCTCTTTGATGGCTGGATTGCTCAACTATTAAGTGCAGACTGGCTATTCTTGCTCCCACATGGTAACTTACAACCATGTGGATCTCAAGTCTCCGGGGATTCCTTCTTATAGCCTCCAAGAGCACAGGCACACACGTGTTGCAATACATACATGAAGGCAAGACATTCATACACATAAAATAAAAACAACTAAATATTGAAAAGAATAAAGAAGGGTTGTGGCCAGGCAGTGGTGACTCACACCTTTACTGCCAGCACTCAGGAGGCAGAGACAGGCAGATCTCTGAGTTCAAGGCCAGCCTGATCTATAGAGTGTGTTCCAGGACATCCAGGGCTACACAGAGAAACCCTGTCTTAAAAAACCAAACTAAATAAATAAATCAAGCAAGCCAGCAGTGAGAGCTATCTGGACGTGATGGTTCATGCCTTTGATCACAAACAGCATTTGGGAGGCAAAGGCGGGGATCTCTGTGAGTTTGAAGCCATCCTGGTCTGCTTAGAGGACAGCCAGGGCTACACAGAGAGACCAACGGAGCTTCAGTGACTACATTCTACAACATACGAGGTGCCTAGTATAGTGCTCATATCAATAAATATAAAGAAGATAATCCTGCAAAGTCTAAGGTTATTTTTTATTGGGGAGGACTATTGAGGCAGAATTTCCCTGTATGGCCCTGATTGTCCTGGAATTCATTTTGTAGACCAGCCTGGCCTCAAACTCACAGAGGTCTGCCTGCCTCTGTTTCCCGAGTGCTGGATTCAAAGGTGTGCACCATTAGCGCTCAGCTCAGTTAATCTTTTAACTTCTGTTTTTTTAACATGTAGTCAAAATATGCTACATTAAGCATAAGTACAAGGTTATATTTATATTGTCACAGAAGCTTAAACTTTGGGGTTTTGTTTGGTTGGGTTTCTTAGGTCATACTTGTGCGCCTGTGAGAGAGAGGACACATGGGGGTGGGCACAGCTGCCCCCACGGGCACTGGTGTTGGATTCACTCTTCACCCTGGACTGTCGTCACACGTAATTGTGAGCTGCCTCAGGGGGGTCCTGGGAACTGAACTCAGGTCCTCTGGGTGTACAGGAAGTACTCTCCACCAAGAATTTAGATGAGGGATTGCTTTTGAAACAGAATTTCTGGAATTCTTGCGACAGGCCAGAAAGTCCCCTGTGTGATTTCCAGGAAGGCCTCTTAGGGAAAACAGGAAAACTGGACTGCCTTACCGAAGACTGAGCCAGGGCATCTATGGCAAAGGGAACAACCTCAAAAAGCCTGCTTTCTACAGTGTTTATAAATAATTAAATAAACCGGGTGATGGGTGGCGCACGACTTTAATCCCAGCACTCGGGAGGCTGAGGCAGGTGGATCTCTGCAAGTTTGAGGCCAGCCTGGTCTATAGAGCCAGGGCTACACAAAGAAACCCTGCCTTGAAAAACCAAATAAATAAATAAATAGTAACATAAAAACACATCTGAACTAAGATTATTTAAAGCTTATGTGGATATTTTCTGCCATTTTCATCATGAACAAATACCATTTAAAAGCCACCATCCTGGAGGCGGATGTAGAGACCCACAGCCAAACATCAGGCAGAGTTTGGGAATCCTGCAGAGGAGGAGGAGGAGAAAGGAGCGTAGGAGCCAGAGGGGTCAAGGACACCATGGGAAGGCTCACACAATCAACTAACCTGGGTTCACAGGGGTTTGTAGAGACTGAACCAACAACAGGGAAGCCTGCATGGGACTGACCTAGGCACTCTGCTTATATGTTACAGTTGTGTAGCTTGGTCCTCTTATGGGACAGGGACTGTCTCCAACTCTTTTACTGGCTTTTGGGACCCTACTTCTCATACTGGGTCGTCTTGCCCAGTCTTAATACATGGGGAGGTGCTTAGTCCTACCGCAACCTGATATGCCATGTATTGTTGATATTCATAGGAGACCTGCCCTTTCCTGGATGGAGATAGAAAAGGAGGGGATTGGGGGAT
>LOJH01013387.1:0-16482 GCA_001685095.1 Ellobius talpinus
AAATATCCAATTCTATTCCATATAATGTGTCTGCCCACATGTCTCCCACCCACGGGCCCGCCCGCTGCCGCCACTGTGACTCTGCACCTTCGGGGACTTACTGTGCCGCCTGCACCAGCCCACCCTGCTGCAAGCGGAACGGGCCAGGGCTCACGGCTGCTCTGACAGATTTTAAAAAATCATAAAAACAAGAGCAAAATAAATCCAAAACAAACAGGAAGAAAATAATAGGAGAAATTAATGAAATTGAAAACAACATTTGTTCAAACAAAGATTTGAGTCTTTGATGAGATCAATAAAAATGAAGAGCCTCTAACAAGACTGACAGAGAGAAGACATAAATTACACTACTGGGGATGAAATGGGCCATCACTACAGACACTATGGGCGTCAAAATAGGAATAAGGGAATACTATGAACAGTTCCATACTCGATGTGAAATGGATTGCTTAAAATAGCCATACAAAACCTATATTCACTAAGGAAGTTGAAATGGTGACCCTCCTTGCAATATGCTAACATGAAGAAGTTGTAAGATAATGCATCAAATTGAGAAAAGACATAAATGTGAATGTATGTGTTCGTGTGCACAGGCTATTTCTGGAAGGAATGCATCTAGAAATAAATATCCCCATTCTCATGGTGGCATTGGTATTCCCTGCTGCAAATGAAGGAAAATCCCTGGGAGTAGCAGTGGTTCTGGTGTGACTCACATGCCAGGGTTAAAGCAGATGGACCAAACCCAGAACTTGCTTGAGGGAGGCAGGAAGTGCTCTCAGAGGTGGCTGCACTTGAGCTAAGCCTTGAAGGAGGTGTAGGATCCCTTTGGGGCTCAGGAGAAGGGAAATGTGACATAGAAGTGCAGGGGGCAGGGCTAACCCACAGATCTGGGGAGCAGGGTGGCTTGTGGCAGAGTGGAGACAAGAGCCCAACCTGGAGTGATCCCGCAAGAGGTTAAGTCCAACTTCAACTTTGCTAAGATGACAGTTTCCTAGCCTTATTCACAGGGCTCATTTTCCTTCCTTTTTTAAAGGCTGTTTATATGCATTTATTTACTTATTTAGCATGTGTATATGTTTATGTATGGGTTACACACATGCCACACCATCCTTCAGATACTCTGGAAGACAGCCTTGTGAAGGGAGTCAGTTCTGACCTACCACTGTAGAGTCCTGGAGACTGAACCGGGTGATCAGGCTTGATGGCGTGTGTCTGTAAACTGAGCCACCTTGCCTGCCCTCTCTCTTGGACTCTTATGGGTGCTCTTATGGACTCTTTATGGGTGCTCAGCATGTCACCAGGGGCAGCACATGCCCACTTTCTCTCCAGTCTGAGGCGCAGGCATCCTTCCTCCATATATAGATTTACAGACCAGTCATAAGCCCTGTCTCAGTCCCCGGGCCTCACAAGGAAGTCCCAGACACATCTAGATCTTTAAAAGTAAGAGATGGGTTTATGGGTGAGGAAACTGAGGCAGGGAAGAAACAGACCTGTGATAGTTTGAACCTTACTTGAGTTTCTCAAAATATGTTTTAAAGAGTTGGTCACCAGTCCCAGGTGCTACTAGGAGGTGGGAGAACCTTGGAGGTGGGGTCTAGTGAAAGAATCTTAGGATATGGGAGCATCCTTGTAAAGTGGACATTGAAATCCCAGTCTTTCCTGGTTTTGCTTCCTGGCTGTGGTGAAATGAGCAGCTTTGATCCACCATACACAACGCCTACCATGCCCTGCATTGCCACAGGCCCCAAAGCTACAGAAGCAAGTAGCCAAAGACTGAAACCTTGGAGACTGTGTTCCAAGATAGACCTTTGTCATTGTAAGCAGAGTCTTTCAGGTATCCTGTTATAGTGACAGAAAGCTGACTAACAAAATGCCCAAAGTCCCATGAGCAGATGGTGAGAGAAACAACCCCCATCCCAACACTTGTCTTTCTCCATGAGAAGCAGAACAAGGCCTTGTTTGCTGCTGCAACACAGAGACTCATGTATTAGAACACACAACCTTGAAATGTCCTCACGATTTCTTAGTGCATCTAGCACAAACCCAGTAGTGCGTTATCCTCAGACACTCGGGGACAGAAGCTGCTTTCCGAGTGGTTTGCTACATGTGGCTTCTTGTTGCCTCTGGAGCCCTCAGCCAATTGCAGGAATGGGTGGCCACCTTTGCCACACTAAGTGCTTGTGACATCATCCTGTCAGATGCTCACAGCTGTGGAGAGCTTGGCATTTGCCCTTGCTTTCTGGGTGGGGAAACAGAGGCATCGAGACAGTCAAATATCTAACTCTGACCACTTGGAGGGCTAGAAGACCACTTCCCGCTAGCAGACCCAGCTTCCCCTATGGCTGCTCAATCTGGTGACTGTCACTCACCCGAGTCTCTTCAGGCACCTGAGGTTTGAGCCATTCTCTTATCACAGAGGACTCAAATTGGTGGCCCTTGGAATGTTTTTCTTAAGCACACAAAAGGCCAAGGCAGTTTCTTTATTAACCAATGAAAGTAACACATAGACAGATGACCCTCCTACATCATCTGTTGTTTTGTTTATTTTTTAATTAGACTCAGGTATAAGTAGTACTAATGATGCAGCTGTGGATGTTTTGCAAGAAATTCTGTATTTCTTCCTCTCTACTGGACTTGGGTTTGCATTCCTATGGGGCTAAAGGCACTGGGGCTGCCATGCAGGAGGCACTCATTTCTCTCCCCTCAAGCCACTTCCCCCCTCAGTCTGCAGCCTGCTTCAGTCAGCCTTGGGTTGGGGGCTCTGACTGTAAATTCAACAGCCACTCACCGAACACCTTCTGGGTGGGGTGGTTTCAGAGGCAGAGCAGTCAATGGCTGAGCTAAGGAAGGTAACAGAGTAGTGACAGTGTGCTAGCTAGTTCTATGTCGACTTGTCACAAGCTACCATCAGAGGAGGGAGCCTCAATTAAGAAAATGCCTCCCTAAGACCAGGCTATAGTCAAGCCTGTAGGGCATTTTCATGATAGATGGGGGCGGGTTCAGACAACTGTGGGTGAGGCCATCCCTGGACTAGTGGTCTTGGGTTCTGTATGAAACTTCCTATAAGAAAGCAGGCTGAGCAAGCCATGGCGAGCAAGACAGTCAGCAACACTCCTCCATGGCTTCTGCATCAGCTACTGCCTCCAGGATCCTGCCTGCCCTGTTTGAGTTTCTGTGCTGACTGCCTTCATTGATGGACTATGATGGAAAGTGTAAGCCAAATAAACCCTTTCCTTCCAACTTGCTTTCGGTCATGTGCTTCATCCAGCAATATTAACCCTAACCAAGACACTGAGCAAATGCAGTTTTTCCCCCTTGGGGTCTCCTAATCCACTGCGTTAGCACTACTGCTAAGGAAGAGCCAGCTGCTCCATTCTACACATTTTATCCATTCAGCAAGCATTTTCTGAGCACTTACTATGACCTGGCACCATTCTAGGTACTAGGCATCCAGCAGAGATAAAAGACCACACTGCACCCTTTGGAACTGAGTCTGTTAAAATCTCACAGCAATGACGCCATGGGGAGTTGGGAGGTTGGGGGTGGAGGGGTTTTTCCATCAGACCCGAGGCTGTGATTATCACTGCTAAAGATACTACAAAGAAGCAGAAACAACACAGCTCCATCAGTCTGGGCCCCTGGCCTCTCAGCCTCAGTCTTGAGGCAGACCGTGAGGCAGAGGACAAGCTATCCAAGATGCAACCAGCAGGTCCTCTGGGGAGTGGCGTCTGGCATGGAGACACAGCAGCTAGGATGTGCCTGACAGCCGCCTTAATCTTCCCAGTGGTCTTGACGCAGCTGGCAGGACCTTACAGATTTTCGTGACCCTTTTGCCTTAGCATCCTTTCTCCAAGGTCACCAGAGTTGATAGAACTGGACCTAGCAAAGCCTTCCCAAGGATTCCTTTGTGTTGTTATTGGACTAGGTGGGACCGTAACTGGGCTTGGCGTTAAAACTAGGAGCGGCCACGGCAGGTGTAAATTATGCATAGCTATTTCTAGAAGCTTCTCAGATTTCTCAAGAGAGAGAAATTAATTTGCCTGTTTGGGCAAATAACACCAATTTTTCCCCCTGCTTAAGGTCATTTTGTTAAAATAAAATTGATTAACGTTCTCTTTAAAGTTTAAGTAGAAACTGCTCAAACATATTTTTATGCACAGAAGCACGGCTTGTGCCCTTCAGTAATTAATAACTCCACAAATAAGTTCACACCGTGCAGCCCACGCTCAGCTCGCTGCAGCAGCGGCCGCGACACGGGTGGGCGGGGCTAGCAGTAGGCGGGGCCGCCCCGGTCGGACCAATCAGGACTCCGGAAGCAGAGGACAGGCCTCCGGACCGAGCTAGCTCAGCAGGGTGCTCCTGCAGGCGGAGTCGGGAGCCTCCGGACTCCGGCCGTGCTTGCAGGTCTTCTGGTCGGCGTGAGGGGCACACGGTGGTTAAAGGCGATCCATGCGGTGCTCAGTTCGGTGCCCGGGCCTGAGTGCGTAGGACGTAGTTCCGATCTTACTCAGATTTACAACTTTGCGAGTTTAGCCTCGAGTATTCTGCTTGCCGCGGACCGTACCGCCTGGCTTGAGCAAACAGTGGTGGAAGGGCTCGAATCCAGGTCGGTCGACTTCCTCAGCAATTGGAGCTCCGAGCTGTCTTTGAGCCCTCTCCTCTTGTCCTGGGCCATCCTTCTTGTCCTTCATTCACCTTCACGCTCACTTTCTGCATCAGGTAAATAAACACTGCTGTGGGAATGTGTGCCCGCAATGGCGATACCCAACTTTCTGAGTCAGACCCTTCAATCTGGCAGTTGCTCAGCCTCTCTTCTAGGTGCCAGGCACACACACACACACACACACACACACACACACGAGCCCCATCAGGCCCCCCTGTGAGAAAGTGAGGTCATGTGTTGCAGTGGCTCCGTGTGATGAGGGTGGGAGTGAGGGAGGGAGTACAGAAACTCCCCAGTCAAGAGCACTGAGTTGCCATTGGGACCCTCCTGTCCCCTGCCTGAATTAGTGACTACATTTAAAGTACTGGCTGCTCTCTGTGCCAGACTTCTAAATAACTCTGATGAAGAAAGGTCCTCGGGGATTCAGTTCAGGATGGCCATAGAGCATGAGTGAGCAGTAAATCTTTGTTGTGTCAGCCGCTGAAAATGTGGACCCTTTTGTTCCATGTCATAATGTAGCCTGTCCTGACTGATACATGTCCCAATGGACAGACAGGTATAAAGTGTGTGCACACCCAGCGATGGGCTGAACATCAGGTCTTATCAGAATTCTGGTCTTTGCAGCACCTTGCCAGCTTCAGGAGTCGGAGTGCTGGGGGTAATCGTATGAATGAGGCAGGCACCTACTAAGCTACAAAGTTAAGTGAATGCAAATCAGCATGCAAGAAAGCAGACTATTTTCATAGAATATTTCTGAAAATCAGAATTAACAGAAAATAAATAAAATCCCTGAACAAAATAACCAATTATGAAATAAACACAGATTTGATGCTGTGTTCTCCTAATCACCACACTGGGTATTTAAAATCTATTTTTACAAAAGAAGCTGCCACCTATCAATTTAGGGTTTTTTGTTTTCCTTTTGAACAATGTTCTTGAGGTGAGCATTTCTGTGACCTCCCCTCACTCAGCAAGAGCTCACCCTGAACCAGAAGGGAATGAAATTCCGCCAGAGCACAGGAGATGAGCTGGAGGAAGGAGGGAGAGGACACCAAGCCTGTGCAGTTAGCTGGATAGAGACCCAGCAAAAAAGCCGTAACGTTTTGGTGTTTGGTAGCTGTCCTGAGTCTTCCTGTTCTCCAGCATCGAGCACACCTGCAGGGTGTGGCTTTCTTGATCCTTCTCTCCCGAGAGAACCAAGATCAAGTGTAAGCTGTAGAACAGTGATCCTGCGCTTGTTGCTTTGACAGGCAGCAAGCGTTTGGGAGGCAAATCATTTCAGTGTCTCTTCTCCAAAAGTAATTCCAACCTACACCAACAACACATAACAGACAATGGGAAAGAACTAGGAACTGAGTGTTTAATGCTATAGTCAAGTTACCTACCTAATCATTCAAGGTGGTACCCAGCTCTCCAGCTATTGTATCCACAGTCCAACCATCCAGAAGAGTAATAAACTCACTTTTTCTCCTTAAAGACAGATCCTATAATTTTCATATTCTTTGTGGATATTGCCTTGATAGACTGAGGACACGCCTAACTTCTAGGAGATGGATCTGTAAGCTATACCGGCATCTCTCCAAGGTGGAGAGGCTGAAATCAGTTCTTTCATTATCAAGGAAAAGGGGAGCCAGCAGTCTTTCTGTGTCACCTGATTGATTATCATCATCATGTTTGAATCAAAATATTGCTGGGAGCCGGACATCTAAGGTAGAAGGGCCAGTCAAGGTGCAGATGCAGTTCTATCTAGTGTGTGACCTTGGACAAATTATGAACTTCTCTGGATTGCTCTCAGACTATCTAAAGTAGAAAGACAGAGGTGGAGACCTCTAAGGCAACCCCTAGCTTGCTTCTGGCTCAGAGCTCTTCCTCCTCTTTGTGTCCGCTGGCCCCTTTTATTCTACAGGTCTCCCTCTGTTCAGGTCACTTCCTTGGCGAGGCCTGTTTGACACACCCTGCACCTGCACCTGCACCAAAGGCATTTCGCCATCATAGCACTGTAGTTGTGTGTTGCTGGGTATCCAGTGGCTTGCTTATTTAGAAGGTAGCTGTCAAATGACTTCTGAGCTACAGGAGGGGAAGGGACACATGGACCTCCTCATCTGTGGCCCCTGTCTGCTGGAGGATGGATGAGTGAATAGGTAACTAGGTCAAAGTTGAGTCCTCATCAACCCACGCCAAAGAACTCACCCTCAGACTAGGAGGGAGGAATTCCACGTTATCACATTGGAAGTCAGAAGGACCACTATTATGGTTGGGGAGGGGCGCACTAAAGACCTTCTTCCTAGGGCAGCTTCCAGAAGTAAAACTCTTACAGTCCTGCTTCCAGAAGCTCTGGGAGGGTATGGAGAACTGGGTCATGCATCCTAGGATTCCTGGGTCATTTCCAAGCCTGGGCAAAATCCCTCTGCTCAAAGACTGAGCCGAATAAAATGGATGGTCTGCTCATCTAGATGCACCTATCGCGAAAGTGGGCTTCTGGACACCCACCCCTGTAGCAAAATGCAAATGACACGGCTGGTTCCCTGCACCCTCCAGGCTAAAGGTGGCCTGGAGAGAAGGCCTGGCCTCACTTTGCTCACAGCCGAGCCGCAGGCACCCTCACACACATGCCTGGGCTGCGCGGTGAATCCGCTCACTCAGCTCTAAGTCACTGATTTATAGCCGTGCCCCACTCCCCACCCCAACGCCGCTTGACAGCGATGAAGGCGAGTCCCAGCCCCCATCCCGCAGGAAGTGGAGAGGGGCGCTCAGCTGCCGCGATGGGGGCACAGCCAGCAGAGAACAATGGGGTTGGGCGAGGGGAGTCGGCGGGGTTCCCTGGCAGCCTTGTCACCGCCATAAACCTCATTACCTCGCCGTCCCCCAGGCCGCCTCTCTCCTTACCCAAGGCAGCAGCCGGCTTCACCGCTGATTCCCACTCGGCGTGAAAAGCTCTTAAACCCCCCGCTGTATTTTTAATGGGGGCAGTGACTAATTTAGCCCTACGCCACCAACCGTCAAATCACATCTTCTGTTGGTACTTACTGAGGGCTCACCTGGGCTGCATGGGGCTCGGATAAATCCGGAGCTGGAGAGCGCCCCGAGGAAGCGAGGTGGTAAGCTTGGGGACCTGACTGGACAGCCTCCACACTGCCTGCAGATGGCCAAAGCATCCTGTCCCAACCCGGCCATAACAGCCGCCTTGAGAAGCTTCGCACCAACCCAACTTTTGAGATCTCTCCAGAAACGGCCACCCTCCCTCCGCATCCCCAGGGACTGCATATAGCAGCTTCCCACTTTGAGGCCACCTGCATTCAAGGACATTCCCATTCTGTGGGCAGGGGCAATTCACTGAGTGAATTTTCGGGCCAAAGTTCGCTTCATAACCTGGGAAGCGTCACCCCCTAATCGTCGTAGGAAGAAGAGGAAGGACCTCCTACAGGTCACCGGAAACCCCTAGCTAGGAACCCCCTAGAAGATGAGGAGCCTAATTGCTCCAAATTCCGCTGACACGCTATCACATTATAATTAGGTGCAATCAGTCTGCTTCACTTCCGCTCTCCTTGCCCCAGGTGAAACCCGAACCAGGAAGGGTTCCCAGTGTAGGGTCCAGCCTCTGCGATCTGTAGTAGTGAAGCAGTGTGGAGCCAAAGGGAGGGGCGTCCAGGAAGCCTGCCGAAATTCGGGGCGAGCCCTGAGGCAGCGAGAGGCAGAGCCCGGCTCATTAGGCCCGTGAGAAGCTAGGGGCTTGCACCACCTTCTCCGGGCTTATGTGCGCGGGTAGCCCTTGAACACTGTCTTCTGGAATTCTGCAACTGGAGCACTTCCTTACTGGGCTTTAGTCCTGACCCGGGTCACAGGTCTCAGTTAGGAACTTGCTATTTCCACCTTGTTCCACTCTGGAGCCACCAACCGTGGACCTCCCACGGCTGGGTAGCCGCTGTTCCCTCCCCTCATATCCTATGCCTTGGCCCAAAGTAGAACCCAGGGGTTTTCTGCTGCCCTGGTACCGTGAGGGCTAACCACCAGCCTGCCCCTATCCCGGCAAAACAGCAGCAATGGATGAGAGTCAGTCATTGACATGTACGGGGGTTGACATGTACGGGGGCAATGAAATGTCCCCCAGGACCCCTGAGCCTCAGTTTCCTGATCCAGAAATGACAGGAGCAGAACACTTGATCTGTGGATTCTTTCTTTCAGTGACCCCTGCAGCTCATCTGGCCTTCAAGAGTTAGTCTATGGTGCTTCGTTCTGTGAGTCTATTGTATGGAGTCCCCAGGGGTCTGTGTGAGCCCATGGGAACTTCCCAGAGACACACCTCCTGCCAGCCCCTTTGGCCTGGGGTTGAAGAGGAGAGAACCAGGCAGTGTTGCTGATCGCATGGATTCCCTTTATTGAGCTGAACTAGTTACTGCAGTCAGATCAAGTCACATTTAAAAGCAGACCATCCAGTTGCACGGAAACCGATTATATTCATTACAGAGTTTTAATCACTGTCCGGTGAACTGGCAAATCCAATCAAAGCATTAGTCTTTAATTAAAAAATTAAAAGGAAATATTCAGACAATAGCCAAGCAATCACATCACGATGCACAATTACCTAGAATTGCAATTAAAAAGTAGTTAACCGAAGGGGGAGAAAGAAAAACAAGAAAGAAAAAAAGAAGCAAAGAAAGAAATCACACTAATCCTTTTTTTAAAAAACTATCAATATAATACATGAAGGAACAAAGGACAATAGCCTCAAAAAGCAGGTTTCTCTAACACTAGAAATGTACTCTGCGGCGAAAACTCTAAAAGCACACTAGCTGTAGCAGGACAATAAAAAACACTGAGCATGGAATACTTTTAATCTCTGCCATTAATATTCATTTCCAGCTGCTTATAATAGCAGCGCCTCATGGCCAAATCATTAGAGTTTTACATCTGGGTTGCAAATGACACTTTGATTGGATGTAATGTTCAAATGGCCCTCCCCACGGCGTCTCCGGCAAGCCTTCTGCGGAGAGGTGTCCTGTCGCGAGGTCCCTCACTGTGCGTGCTGGCTCATCGTGTGGTTCTGCAAAGGCGAAGAAAGGAGACACGCATGAGGGCGAAAGAATGGCGAGCATGCCTGTCCCCTCCCACCCGGGGCATGGACGCCGAGAGCTGCAGAAAGCGGCTCGATCATTACAAAACAAAATGCGAAAGCAAAAAAGTGCTCGGGGGACGCAGCTGCCAAGACGCCACGTAGATCCGAGCTTGGGGATCGGTTCCTGTTGCTGCCAACCTGGGTTCCCTGTAAATTGTTTTTATTTTTATTTTATTTTATTTATTTTAGACCATTCGGGTCGTACCTAGGGAGTGGGCTACGTGACGGGAGACGGAACAGCCGGGGAGGTGGCAATAATGAGCACCACCTCCCTTTCCCTCCAATGGCGAGAAGGAAACTCTGACCGCCTGCAGGCTGTCCCCCGCATCCCATATCGGTCCCCTTGCTCACTGTTCTGAGCCACGCAGGAGGAAACCGCAGATGTGCCGAGCAACGCGGCCGCCCAGAGGCACCCGAGCGAGCGCAGACGCGCCAAGGCAGTGGGTGGGCGACGCCCGTGGCCCAGGCAGGGGACAGGTCACCCAGCAGGGAGGGTGCTGGGAAGAGCCAGAAGCTGAGCTCCTAGGGCCCTGCCAGTGTGGTCACGTGAGAAAGAGATGGTGTGCTTTGGCCGCTTGGGCATGGGAAGCCAGGGCCCAAGTGGGACCTTGTGGCCAAACACTTCCTTCTCTCCGCAGCCCACGCACATCCTTCCTCCAGCCCGGGCGGGCAGTGTAGGGTGTTTCCACCACGGCCAGCAGCCTAGGGCTGGATTTTGGCTTCTGAAACCTGGTCTTTTTATTTCTTTTCTGCCACGGGTAGCGCCAATTCAGACTATTATCGTCCCAGCTTCAGGCAGCAGTCCACCTCAAGACACTTGAAGATGGGAAGCAACATCCTCCAGGGACAGACCCGCAAGGCTACATACAGCCGATCCCCATTGCAGGCTTTTCGGCATGCCTCGGCCTCCCAGCCTCAGGGCTGTACAAGGAGACCCAGTCAACCAGTAGCCAGCTGAAAGCAGTGGCCTGCATCTCTGCCACTAACCACCAGAGGGCAGGAGAGACGCCGCAACTTTTTCCTGGACTCCAGGTCTCACTTCCAGAAAGACCAGAAGACAACCACAGATTTTGTTCCTCGAGGTCTGAGAACCTAGGATGGAGATGAGACCACAGCTACTCTCCAGGATAGGTCCTTTGGTAGGCGCTCAGGCCACAAACCGATACAGGCGCATTGCTTTTGATTCTCAAGTGAGGCTCAAGTAGACAAAATACCAGTCCACTTCAACCTTCTAGGATCCAGGAGGGGCTGATCCAGGCCACTACAACCTGGTGACCTGCACCCAGTAGGTAAATCAACCCCCTGATTATCCACAGCTTGTCCCAGCACCCTGCTGCAGACTAAAGCCCAGACAGCCAGCATGACCTCGCACCTCAAATGGTCCAAGGCAGATTGTTTGAACTGAAGATGGGGTCCAGGTGGTTTCCATGGGAACCCCATCCTCCAGCCCTGTAAAAGCAACCAACCATGTGGAACTGGAAGCATCCTATGCACAGATCTGCCTTCCTTGTAACTCTGGACCTCGGCTGCCTTAATACTTCCTCCAGTTGTCCTCCGAAGTAGGCTTTCTTCAGTGCTCTGGTTGTTCAGATTGCTTCAGCCCAGGTGTATCCCTGGGATTCACTTGCCCAGCACGCACACGGGTCTGTGTACTTCTTGTACTTAGGCCTGGTTGTCCCCACTGAGCCACAGGCAGGACAATAGCACCTGGCCCAGGGCTGGACACATGCTGGGTTCCCCAATGCCCAGTGGAAGCACGGTAGGCACAGCTGCCTGAGAACAACAGAACTAACACAGGCTGAGGGTGCTAACTAACACCTGGGTGGAGAGATGGTGTGAATGTGGACTGGAGAGCAAGCAGTGAGTTCTCATTTGTGTGAATCATTGCCAAAGACAGCAGGAAGCCAGGCAAGATCCTTGAAGGCCTCTCATCTCCATCTTGGGAGGAGTTCCTGGGAACCTAGGGATAATGAGGCAGCCTCTTGTAAGGATACCGGAACAAGGCCACACGATACACTGGCAATCTCTAGAGGTGGAAAGCCTTGTCTTGGACCACTGGCTAGGAAGAATAAAGAACACTTCTTAGAGCCTTCTCCCTTTAGGAGCAATAGTGCATGTGTTTTTTAGGCTCATAGAGGAACTTCCTTCAAAAGGCAGACTAGTAAAAAAACATCTTCCTAAAGTTTTACTTTCCCAACAAAAGTTCAGGATGTCACAGCAGAAGGAAATGTCAGACTCAATGCTCTGAAGGTGACCGGCACCAGAGTGTATTCAGCTGTGTCATTAAGCACCTGCTAGATGTCCTGCTCCAGGCTGGGAACAGTGACAGCTAATGGTGGGGAAGACTCCAGTTGGCCCCATCCCTAAAGGGGTCTGATGCAGGAGTGACAAACACAGAATTAATGGTGCCAACAGTAGTCCAGGAGAGGGTCAAGGTCACAGTGTATGTGTGTGTGTGTGTGTGTGTGTGCGCGCGCGTACTTTAGAGAGGCTGCTCATGGAGTTGAGTGCTCATCCAAGGAGGGTTTCTTCCAAGGTCAGTCCCTGAAAAGGCAGAAGGGGTCCAAGATCCATCACTAAGATCCCCCAAACACCTTAAAGGGCATATCTGTGGTAGCTCTTTTCCCAGAACAGCCACTGCTTCAATGTTTCTGATGGCTTCCTCCAACCTCACGGCTCTTCTGAGAGCGTTCTAGCTCCAGTCTCTTTCTCTAGTTCTGCTTATACCATACTGAGTCTCCTTAGAGAAGGAAAACAAACAAACAAACAACAACAAAACAACCAGTATTTAAAAGATGCTTCCAATCTTACAGCTGAGCACTCCCCAGAACCATAAAGGCTGGCAGTGGGCTGGCCAAAGGCTGAGAGGAGTCTGGCCAGGACTCTTGGCACCTGCAGGCCTCATTGCCTGCCAGGGAAACACAGGTGTGGGGCAGAAAAGCAGGTGAGGAAAATAAAGCGGAGGCACAGGGAAGGTGCTCGGCTGCCCACCATCCACTGGGCAATGGTCCTGCACTCACGGATGGGGTTTCTGTGATACGCTGACTCAGGGCCTCCTCCTGATGCACACCACTGGTGTCTGGTTGGCCCTAGCCAAAGGGACTATCTTTTGTGTTAGTTCTTTCACCGACAGAATCTTGACTGCCCTTCTGTTGAGTGACAATCACTAACTCCTTGCTGGGTTTGTGTTGGGTACACGCTGGGCACAGGAGTTGTGCGTGAAGCCAGGTGAAGGGCTGTTCTCACACCCCGAAGCACATGGAATGTGCTAGAAGGTCACATGAAGACCAACTCTGGGCACGGAGTCAGAGCTCCACCCACCTCCTCAGCCCACGATTTTGTGGTCTGGATCCACAGGTCACAGCTCTAGGTCTGGGTTTCGGGTTCTGTTCACTGGCCTGCCCACCAGCGTCACGCTTGAGGGGATGAGTATTTCAGTACGTTGGTTGTCTGATTGTATGAAATGATGTGATTCCTCCTGCCCTGGAGGCCCAGATGTGGACCAAAGAGACCCCTCAGTCCTGTACACCACTCTTGGTGTCCCAATAAGCCACCCTACTTGGGTGCTGGCTGCTTTGATAGCGGTCACCTACCAACCAAGTCCTAGCACCTTGCCTGGCTCGTCCCAAATGCCCCACTGACATTAGTCACCCTCCCAGGTGACCACAAGACAGACAGGCAGCTTTAGTGACCTGTTAAATACCTTAGTGACTAAAAAGAGCTACTGTGTTCAGTGTTAGTGGTCACTTGCCAATCATGTGACCCTGTAGCAATTCTTTCACTGCAAGGTTTGTTGAGTTGCCTCTTTCTGCGATCCCAGGATGACTCCAAAAATGATGATGATCATGAATCTACCTTCAGACAAGTGCCTGGGACAGAAGGACTGATTGCTCCCTGCTAGGACCCCTCCCCAACCAGTAACAGTTGGAGCTACAAGCTAACTGCTCTCAGAAATGCCTTGCATGGCCCTGCCCTCAGGACAGCAGGTGTCACTGGTCCCTTTTCATCAGACCTGGCTGGATACTTGCTTCCCCGTTTCTGCAGTAGAGTGGGTGATCTGGTACTGAGGAGAGCCCTAGGAGATGCTATGGTAGAGGGAGAGGTACATACCAGCATCCATCCATCCATTTCACAGACATTCACTGAGGCCCTGACTGTGAGGTCCCAGGCTGTGCACTGAGCATGCACAGATGGAGACACCTTGTCCCCTCCCTTGTGAGAACACTCCCGTGGTTGAAATAGGGAGTCTGGACTCATAGACAAAGATCCTAAGGAGGCAGGGGAAAAAAGGATTCATTCCCAAAGACCCAGCCAAGCTGGTGCAGAGACACACTTACTCTCCACGCAAACCAGCCCCACCTCTCACTCTCTTTGTCCAGCTTGCATGACTCCCATCCACCACTATGTCTGCACCTGCGCTCTCCCTGCCCAACCTGCAGGACCTTCTTCTCGAAGCCACTTCAATTCCTCAGGTTCCCAGTCCAGAAGAGGTTATTTCTCCTTATCCTGTCCCCATGCCATCCCTGGCTGGCTGCAGCTATGAGAAGCCCTTGTGGACCTGGTCTTACAGCAGCTTCTCCCCACGCCGCCCACAAGATCAGGGACCAAGGGCTAGGATGGGCCTTAGTCTGAAAGATTCCATTTTCAAAGGAAGACAGATGCCTTAGCTGGCTTGGCTGAGCAGGGCTGCTGTAGGGCACCATTTATTATGTGCCCATTTCACAGTCAAGTAGCCTGGCCTTGGGCAGTGGACGTGGGAGAAGGAGAGGGGCTACATGCCAGCCTCTGCAAGTTTCCAGCTGCAGAACTGCATGGAGAGCAGCAGGGAGACAGGGCTTCTGATGGGGACCCACTCCGGAGAAGCCTTTCAGCTGCCCTTGAAGGATGGCTTGAGCTAGGGTTTGCACTAGTGTGTGTGCGCGTGTGTGTGTGTGCATGCGTGCATGTGTGTGTGTGAGAGAGAGAGAGACAGACTGACAGAGACACAGAAAGAGACAGAATGAAGGAGCACTTTGCCAAGCAGGATAAACAAACAAGCATTGTGTAGGTGTAACACTGATAAAGATGGTGACTCACAATGACCGAGGCTCAGTGCCTGGCTCCGCCAGTCAGACACCACACACTTGTGAAACATCTGATCCTTCGGCTGTCCGACGAAGCAAGGATCACCTTTATCCCTGTCAAGCAGGACATGAGGTGCACGGTGCTTTGGATCCCAGGGTTGACAATGGCAGTGCAGGATGCGCACCCACCCAGTGTCTGTATAGGCACCGCTCTGCATGGGAAATGCGAAAAGTGCAGCATATGCTGGGGGAACAATGAATAATTCAGCTTGGCAGAAGCACAGGGTATGTGCTATGGAGACGAGCCTCCAAAGGAAGGCAGGGGCCTTATTGATGAGGCTCCGCGATGCCAGAGGAGGCAGCTTGCCCTTAAATCTGGGCCACTGGGAGCTATCGAAAGTATTTGAGCTGTGGAGTTACATGACGCAAGGCAGAGGGAAAGCTTGTGCCTCCACCCAAAAGGTGTCTCAGCAGAGGCTTTTCATGTCCCTCCGCGCCCTCTCATGGCTTTCCCAACACACAGTCACTTGTCTTTCCCTCTGGGGAGGGTGCAGACCCAGGCAGCTCTGCTCCCCTCTCTGCTGTGCATCACCTGGGCAGCCCCTCTCTGCTTGTGAGCACTAATTTTTAGCAGTGCTTGACAATCGTCCAAGGGTCTAAGACGAACAGATGGCCTGTCTTAAAGGCTCGTATGTTCGCTAGTTTGCACTTCTGACAAACGGTGCGCACACTCGAGAGCACCCCATAAACAGCACCGAATGAATACTCACAACACAATTTAGCTAATGCACGTCATTAAAATTAGGAGTGAGTGATAGCTGGGGCTCCCCATAAATGCCTGCCAGTGATGCGCTGCTCCCTGGGGAGTGGGGCAGGCCTTGTTATACTTGTACCCTACTTCCCCCAGGAGCCCTCTTGTCACCCATTTATCCCCAGGCCAGAGACATTTGCTACTGTGCACGTGACATTCACCTTTGGCATCTGAGGGAGGCTGGTGGTCCAAATGGCCTGGGACAAAGTCCCAGCGTGACCTATAAGGTAGAGAAAGCGTGGGAGACCCTCCATACATGGGGAGACTTTGATTGTTCCTGCTGCCCAATCAGCAACAAGGAGGAGCCTGGCATCTGCCTCTCCAGAGCAGTAGCAAGTGAGCTGTAAAACTAAGCTCAGCCTGTGACAGGTCTGGAGTTAAGGGCCCAGCTTTCAGGGAACAAGATGTAGCTTTGGGGGACATTCAAGAGACAGATCAGATTCAGGGACCCAAGAAATACCTTGAGAACAGGAGGAAGCTCTCTGATCCAGACATATTTGGCTAGTGGATTCTCCCAGGGGCTGACCAAGTTTTAATTCCTATACACTCCTTCCTCCTCCAACCCCTCGCCTGTTCCCAGGACACAAAAGGCTGGTAGCCTACTCTCTAACCAGTTCCATAGGTGACAACTGTTTACCTGCTTGGGGACCCTCGGCCTCAGGGAAACACACCCCATAAGTGGATGAACCCAGTTCAGTTGGTCTATGTGCTTGGTATGGAGGGTGAGAACTATGACAGCCAAGTAAGGGAAACCAGTAGTTTTATGGCTGCTGTCACAAACAGGGTGTGTGTGTGTGTGTGTGTGTGTGTGTGTGTGTGTGTGTGTGTGTGT
>LOJH01013388.1:0-14892 GCA_001685095.1 Ellobius talpinus
GCCTACTGCCACCGGGGATCTTGCAACATTTTTAAAAAATCATAAAATTTGGTATTTCATTTATGTATGTATTTATTGCGGGCTGGATTGAATCCCGGGCCTTGTAGGTTGGGCAAGTGCTAGACCATAGACGCCTTCTCCACACCCCCATGTCTTTATCTTATTAGGGTGGGCAAGGCTGCCCTTTGTCTTCAGCCAGAGGGTTTTTTCCAGTAAGGTAATGTATTTGAGAATGTGGGTGAAGAGCCGGTAGTCCCGGCTGAGGAATCAGTCACTCTTGTGCCCGCAGCCACTTGGAATGGTTTGGGCTCCTGGAATGTTATCCATGCAGCACCCCCACCCCCCCGCTGGGCTCCACTTCTCCTGCCCTCCCCAGCTGGGTGGCCTGTGGGTCAGTTGCTCCCTAGGGGACTAGAAGAGGAGGAGGAGGAGGAGTTGTGACCCTGCACCCCAGGAAGGGAGTGTGCAAGGGCCGAGGGAGGTTGAGGTCAAAGACCAATGTGGACCCAACCAGAATTGCCAAGAACTGAAAGGACGCGTCCTTTCTCACATGCCTCCATCCTAGGCGGGTGAGCTGTTTTTGTTCCAGGTTTGCAGGCAAGTGGAGTGGGCACTCAACTGGGACAGAGTCACCGCCTAGGTTGATTGGGTGCGGCTCTGTTCCGGCCATGGGCTTTCTCTTGGCAGAATATGGACTTTTTAAAAAGAGAATTTGCATAGAGTGTGGTGTTTACCTAATGTGTGGATTGAGATCTTGGCAGAAGCGCATGGTTCATTCTAGTGGGGCAACTGGGCGATTGATTGTGGACTCCTTAGCAGGGGTGGGAGCTATTCCTACCCTCCTAGAACAAGCTAGTTAGTACAGCTGGGAATAGAGGATGGGCTATAACCCCATCTTCTCCCTCCCTCCCTCTCTCCCTCCATCCCCCGTCAGTAAGGACTCAACCACTCCAGCCAAAAGCCAAAGTCAAAGCCATCTGGAATCATAGGGCAAGCGGCCTAGGGGGTAAGTAGGTAAAATGTAGCCATTGGGGATGCAGATAAAGGTGGAGTGGGGGAGGGTAGGCACATGAGTCAGAGTGCCACCAGCGTAGGCTTCAGCCTGCTTTCTGAGCAGTGAAGATGGCGGAGTGCATGTGTTGAGTCTGACTGCTTACACAAGGTGACGTCTGGATAGGGCTGGAAGGGGGGGCATGTGGCTCTGAATCTGTGGGAGACACACAGAGTCCTCTGTGCAAGGTGCTGTGGCTGGTGCTGTGTGGCATGGGGAAACAAGAGGAACTGTTCCGAGCACCTTGAAGGACTTGGAGAATGTTCAGAGGGAGTGGCAGGGATGGAATCCCAAATTTGGATGGTCTCATGACCTTTGAGTAACAGCAGACTGGAAGACTGTCTACTTGGGTATTTATACTACCTCTGCCCCATGCTGGCTGGGTACTTATTTTCTCCAGATCTTAAACGACTCTTGACTGGTTTTGTCACTGTGGGTGACCCTGTGAACCTGGCATTCCTCTGGCTCACATGTTGGTGTCCCCATGAGACTATGGGTCCCCTTAGGCCAGCCAGAACCTATATTGTGAGGTTGGAGACATGGTACTGTCCACGGCTATTGGCTGGCTTTATGTCCTGGGACGAGAGGACAGGTTAGATAGACTCAGCACTCCGTGGCTGCTGGCAAATCCACCTACTACTACCTATTTTCCTAAAGAAAACTGTCGCAAACAGCTGTGCCTGTTCGTTTAGCTGTTGTTTGCAGCCGCAGTCACCATGACGGCTGTGCTGAGTGATTGCGACAGAGACTGTCTGACCAGGCCTGTGCCGTAGGACATCATGTCATCTCTGCCTCCACAGTGCCGGGCCTGGGGAGGCCAGAGTCCACACCTTCTATGTCAGGTTGACCTGGAAATCCTGTGAAGTGAGTGTGGCCTGAGTAGCTTGAAGGAGCTTTTGCTGGCCTCCCCACCAGCTGAGCTCCAGCCTGGCACATCCAGGTGACTGCTCTTGCAGACCAGGGGCTGGGTGTGGATGTTGAGGGGCCTCCTATGGAGTCTGGTTTCTGGACATCCCAGGTAACTGCCCACTTCCCAAGCCAGGTTTCCCTCCGGTTGAGGAAGCAAGCTTTCAATTTAGTTACCTCACCTTCCCTTTTAAGGCTTTCCCTGGTGAACCTGGGGAGGGGCTCTCCTCCTACTCAGGCCACAGGGGCTGCAGGGCCTGGCTGTCCCAGGTAGGTTTCATTTTCCAGACTTGACTTTGGTGAATTTTCTGGTTGTGGCAGCTAGGGATCTGTGCTCAGATCTTGTCCCTCTGGGGCAACAAAGACGATGACAGGCTCCTAGGTGTTGGCAATGACATTAGAAACCCAGAGCCCTGATCCTTTCTAGTTAGCATAAGGCTAGCCTCTGAGGTCACGGGGCCTAGGTCATTTTACTCTTCAGGTCTCAGTCTTCTCATCTGTCAAATGACCTGTCTGTAACTAATGTTGCTCTGAACACTAGGTCGGGGATACTGTGTATGATGCCTCTCTGTACAGGGCCTGGTGTGCTGGTTGTACGGTAGTGGTCACAGAATGTCTGACTACACCCAGGCACAGGGTTCTCTGCATCAGTCTGGAAGGAATGCTGAGTGCAGAAGTGGGTGGGGTTCTTGCCAATAAGGGGCTGGTGAGTCTGCAGTGGCTGGCACTGGGTGTTGCTTGACGAGCGAGCTGGGTACTCTCCCGAGATGTGGGCCAAGTCAGGTGTTAGCTTTGGAACTGTTCTAGGAGCCTGGGCACCTGGGGACCTGGGTAGGGCTGGGCGGAAATGAGGCTACAAAGGTAATGCCAGCCATGGACAGACATTTAAGTCTTTAGGGGAAGATGCTGGTGGCCCCTTTACAGAGGCAGAGCTTAGAGAAGCCAGTGCCCCTTAAAGCTTGCCTCAGGTTGGGAAGTATGGGCAAACAGGAGCCTCAGTAAAGCATCCCTGGGATCTTGTGGAGGGTTTTCACGCTGCCTCTTTCCCAGGTTGTACTCTGGGGGTGCTGTAGTCCCTGGCAGGGTGGGTGGATTCCTACCACACCTGTGTTCATTCTTTGTCCCTTTATTTCTTCCAGAGCCCCGGAGCTATGTGGAGTCTGTGGCAAGGACAGCGGTGTCAGGACCTCGAACTCAGGATGTCGAGCTCAAGAGCTTCAGTGCCCCGGCTGCCCACGCCTATGGACATGAGACACCCCTGAGGAATGGGACCCCGGCTGGCTCCTTTGTCTCCCCCAGCCCACTTTCAACAAGCAGTCCCATTCTCAGTGCTGACAGGTAAGCTAGGCATGAGGAGTGCAGGATGAGAATCTGGGCCCGAGTCCGAGGTGGCAGAGGATGTGTGTAGACTACAGATGGGCAAAATCCCATCCAGACTGCTACCAGGTCTAGGGAGAGGGGATTTCTGGGCATCCAACTTTAGGGAGTTGAGGTGGTGAGCAAGGCTCTTGGGCTGTGCTCCATTCTACCTGAGAGAAAAAGGACCAGTGAACAGTCCTTTCTGCTAATGGTAACCCAGAGTGCAGAAAGCTCCACGCACGCAACAGGCTGCTCTCCTCAAAGCTTCGGGCTGTTAGCTGCTTTTTGCTGCAGCCCCAAGAGCCAAGCTTTACTCTTCCCACTTCTCAGAAGAGACAACTGAGGCTCAAAGGGGCAATAGCTGAGCTGCAGCAGAAACGGACTTCAACCTATGGGTATAAGTGTCGGAGGTCACGTCTTTCTCGGTTCCATCAGCCTGAGTGATCGGTATAGACAAGAGCCACCAGTGCCCTGCACTGGACCAGCAATGAGTGCTTGGAGCACAAAGCGGGGGCAGCTACTTCTAGCCGGGGAGGTGGAGAGGACGTTGAAGGATGATGGTCTAGCAGGAACCCAGAAGGATGACGGGATGTCTTGGGGTGAAGATGTAGGTCAGAGGGACAGAGAACTGCGGTGTGTGGTGTAGGCACAAGGGCTACTTGGGCATGCAGCCCATGAGGGAGGGGCATCGTGGTGGACAGACACTCCTGGTAGCCACCTGAGTGAGCCAGACAGGGAGGGAATCCTTTTGTACCTGGGGCCCTGCGCTCTGTAAGGCCCCCTTTTCCCCTGGCTCTCCTAAGCATAATCTGATTACCACCTCGCTCTACTGGCTGCTCACCCTGGTCCCTGGCAACCTTGTTCTTTTCCATCACATCATCCATGGACAGAGCTTTGGGTCTAGCCTGTGCCTACATCACAGCAACCTCATGACCAGGCAGAGTCAGCTTGTGCCATTAGAGAGCAGACTGGGGGATGCTGAAGATAGACCTCCAAATGAGCTGAGATCTCCTAATTTGTGGTACCCATTGTATGTGATTCTGTTTCTTTGCTTTTTGGAGTCACCTAGGAGCTAAACCACTCTGAGAGGATGATAAACCACCTAGGGAAACCGAGTCAAGTGAACCCTAGTAGGAATAGAGCCAGTTTGACTGTCTCTCTAAGTTTCTGTGGTGCTAAGGCCTACACCAGGACAGTTGCCTTCGGTTTCCATGGTGATTGCTTTGCTATGACTCATGATGGGTCAGGAGTCAGCATGGCACGGTAAAGAAAGTACGGATTTTGGAGTCAGATGCAGCTGAGTTGAAACCTAGCCTTTTAGACCTTTGTGGTTCTGAGCTTACTGTTTAAATTCTCTGGCCCTTGGTTTCTTTTTCCCATGGATCCATTATGTAATGTATAAAAGCCCGACTTCCTCTACCCTGAGTGGAGCTCTTATTGCTCTTAGTGGTTGAAGGATGCTGGCCACTCAGCAAAAGTCCACTCTTTATTAAATACCATCCACTGACCTTTCTACCTGCTTTCTCTCTCTAGCACTTCCATGGGCAGTTTCCCATCAGGGGGGAGCAGTGACCAGGGTCTACGGACACCCATCCAGCCCATGCTGGACTCCAGCATCCGCTCAGGCAGCCTGGGGCAGCCAAGTCCGGCAGCACTCAGTTACCACAGCTCATCACCAGTGCCGGCTGGTGGCAGCAGCTACAGCAGCCCTGACTACTCCCTTCAGCCATTCACCTCTTCTCCAGAGAGCCAAGCCCAGCCACAGTTCAGTGTGGCCACCGTCCACATGGTGCCTGGGAGCCCTCAGGCACGACACAGGACAGTGGGCACCAACACTCCACCTAGTCCTGGCTTTGGCCGGCGGGCTATCAACCCCACCATGGCTGCCCCTGGTAGTCCCAGTTTGAGCCACCGGCAGGTGATGGGCCCTGGTTTCCATGGTAATGTGGTTTCTGGCCACCCAAGCAGCCCAGCAACCACTCCTGGAAGCCCCAGCTTGGGCCGCCACCCGGTGGGAAGCCACCAGGTTCCAGGCCTCCACAGCAGTGTGGCCGCCACTCCAGGAAGCCCAAGCCTGGGCCGACACCCCGGGGCCCACCAAGGGAATCTGGCCTCCAGTCTCCATGGCAATGCAGTCATCAGCCCTGGAAGTCCCAGCTTGGGCCGGCACCTGGGTGGATCTGGATCTGTGGTTCCTGGAAGCCCCAGCTTGGACCGGCATGCGGCTTATGGTGGCTACTCTACTCCCGAGGACCGACGACCAACGCTGTCCCGGCAGAGCAGTGCCTCCGGCTACCAGGCTCCTTCCACACCTTCCTTCCCTGTCTCCCCTGCCTACTACCCTGGCCTGAGCAGCCCTGCCACCTCGCCCTCACCAGACTCAGCAGCCTTCCGGCAAGGGAGCCCTACACCAGCCTTGCCAGAGAAGCGGAGGATGTCTGTGGGAGACCGGGCAGGCAGCCTCCCTAACTACGCCACCATCAATGGCAAAGTGTCCTCCTCACCCATTGCCAATGGAATGTCCAGTCCCAGTGGGAGCAGCACAGTCTCCTTCTCCCACACGCTTCCAGACTTTTCCAAGTACTCTATGCCAGGTGTGTCTCTTCTATTTCTACCCGCCCAAGTGTTAGGACATTTGTCCTGGCCATCCCTTGGCAGATCAACTTGGCTGAGTCACTGACTTCTAGACCTGAGATCCTTGCCTGTAGAAGGAGTTGTATCTTTAAGACATGGCTGGGATGGGGTTGTTGTGATGAAGGTGTGCAAGATGAGGAGGATGGAATAATGAGCACGAATGGTCTGCTGCTGCTTGAATGGCCATCACTGTTGTAGCCTCCTGCTGAACACACGCTTTGGGGTAGCCTGAGCTAAGTACTCATTTAACCCTCCAGCCCCCAGGGAAGTAGGTATTAACTTTGCTTTATATAGGAACACTCTATGGCCCACAGAGTTTCTGATCTTTTTCTGGATTATATTGCTAATCAGTGACAGAGCTGACTTCCAATCTGGGCCCATACTACCCCCAGATGAGTGCTCTTGGGGCAGGGGATATGGCACAGTGGGCAAAGCACTCGCTGTATGAATGGGAGCCCCCGAGTTTGGATCCTGAGAACCCGTGTAACACCGAACGCGGTAGTTTGTGCTTCTAATCCCGGTATTCCTTTGGTGGGATGGGAGATGGAGAGTTCCCAAAATCTTGCAGGCCAGCTAGCCTGGCATACGCAGCAATGAACAAGAGGCTCTGCCTCAATCAAGTTGGAAGGCAAGATCTGACACCCAAGGTTGTCCTCTGACCTCCACATGCAGGTTGTGGCATGCACACACACGCACGTATGCACGCACTCATGCACGCACTCATGCACACATGCATGCATGATAGGAATGTCTTCAGCATGTATTGGCTATTTGAGGGATGAGGGGTACTGTGACTTAACTGAACTTTGACACTCTGCTGTCCGGGACCTCTGTGTTGTCAGCCCCATACATCAGTTAACCATGGGCCAGGTGGGCGGGTGGGACAGGGTAAAGGTGAGATGCTTTAGCATAGCCTAGTTTGCACTGACCAGCTTCCTGCTGGATGAGTTCTTCACCAGCAGGTCTCACTCTCTAAACATAAAATTCAAGGCTTCAGGTGATCTGCACCTTTGTGACCAGACCTCGTGTGTGAAGGGGCCCTGAGACTACTTGCGTCCAAGGCAGATACAGAAAATTATTAACAGCCCAGGATGGCCCCGAGGCACCCAGACTCTCTGAGTCCTATGTCCTTCCAGGTCCTTTCAGGCTGAGACACTTAAAGTGACCCTGAACTCCCCTGCTTCCTGCCGCCTACTGGGGACATCTGGTTCCCAGCCCAAATCCTTGAAGGATGCAAAGTTTCTAGTAGTTAGGAGGACACTTCCTGTTTCCCACCATCTTGCCTACTTAAAATAGCCTTTGGAGTCAACACAGGAAGGTACACAGGACTCCAGCCGCTTCTCACAGCTCCTTAGATCACCCCTGGTCTGGCTTCAGAGAAGGGCCAGGCGCCTGCAGCAGAGGCATTTCTAGCTGCCTAGCCTGGGAACGGAGATGAGTCCCCTCAGGCCACTGGGGACAGCCCAGGTGCCCCTGAGAACCAAGGCCCCTGGCTGCAGCTGCAGGGCCCTTCTCTCGTAACTTGGTGGCATCTTCAACATGGTGTCCCCTGCTTCAGTCTCTCACAAAGAAGGACTGGGGAACTGTGAAAGTGGATTCCACCCTTTTCCTTCTTCCTGCCCCTTTTTTGTTTTCCTGCTTTGGGTGGAAGGGTGAAAGATAAAGCAAGGCTAAGTTCTGATACTCCACTGTGTGGTTCGGTGACTACAATTCGAAACAATCTGGTAGTTATTTCATAAAGAATCAAGGTTGAGGACCTGAGAGGCTCAGAGCATAAAGATATGATAAGGAGCCAGACATGGCAACACTTGCCCATAGTCCCCGCACTGGGAGGAGGAAGTTCCAGGGGAAGACCACCATTGGACTCAGTCTTGTCCGGTCCCCCTCTGCAATGTAGTGTTTTCAGAAAGAGGCTACAGAGTGACTGAATAGGATATCATCTGTGTGTGACATCCTGTTAGTGGCCACTAGAGTACTGGCCATTCCCTGGTCGAGATGTTGGAGGATGGAGTGCTTTTGACCATACTGCTATAGAATGTCAATTTCAGTGTGGGTATCAAGAGGGGATGGGCCACAGGAGAGAGACATAGGTCTTCTTGTCCTCTGTTCATGGATATTAGACTGAGCTTGGGGGAAACAGTGCAAGGAGAAGGGAGGTATCAACCTGTGGGAGGGAAGTGGGGAGAATTAACTCAAAATCTGCTAGGCATGGGGAATGGGGTGGGGAAAGGGTTTTTCACTAGCTCAGTGGATACCTGCCAGGTCCTTTAACCACAGAGTGGCCAGGCAACAGCTGTGGCTTGCAGGAGGAAGGCTGGGGGAGAAGGCTACTGGGTACCTCCCACCACGTTCTCGGATGTTTGAGGATCTAGCTTTCGGGTTTATTTCCTGGGGCTGACACACACTTGCTAGCTTAGAATAATAGAGGCAGATTCTGTCATAGCAAAGGCCAGAGATCAAAATCCAGATGTTGGCAGAGATGCTTTTATGTCTTTTGGATTACAGATGTTTCCATATTCACCTACAACAGTCCCCGTGTGTCTGTTGTCTCTTCTCTACTTTGAAAGACATTTGTCATATTGGATTAGGTCTCACCTCTGTCTGGCATGCCTTTGTCTAAATTTGATTACATCCACATGGACCCTCTTTTCAATAAGGCCATATTTGTAGGTTTGAGGTGTTAGGATGTTGACACCTTTTCGGGAGCAGGCAATTCAAGGGTAACACTTTCCCTCTGCTTCCTCCTTTAGACAATAGTCCCGAGACACGGGCTAAAGTGAAGTTTGTCCAAGACACTTCCAAATATTGGTACAAGCCTGAGATCTCCAGAGAGCAGGGTGAGTTGGGGACAGCATTATTGGTTTGGTGGCCCATTGGAAGACTTCATGGACTCCCTCTCACCATGTCTGCCTTGGGCAAGAACTCATTCCTCAATTCAGTAGGTGGTGGTCACAGAGAGGAGGCTGGGATCAGAGTCAAAGGAAAAAGCACTTCCCACGGAAAGGGGTGGGGGCTGTTAGAAGCAGTTCCTTGGAGTGGTCAAGCAAAGTCTTGGCTTTCCCAGGCAAAGTAAAATGCCAGTCAAGGGATCTGAAACTGTGATATGGAAGGTGATATTATTATTATTATTATTATCATTATCATTATCATTATCATCATTATTATACAGAAAGAAAAACCAAAAAAAAACAAGCTTGGAGTATAGGCCTGAGGGTGAAGCCCACCTCAGGGTCTCAAGGAAATTCCATCATTGTAGAATGAGGATCAGCAGGGAGGGCCTACAGACCCTCTCTTTTTCTGGAAATGAGATTACAGAGCCATCACATTTCACTGTCTGCTTCCTGTCCTGGGGCTGTGCTGAGTAGCGGCTGCAGATGGCATGGTCTCCAGCACTGGCTCTCTCTGGCCATCTGCAGAAGACATTTGCCTTGCTTGGGACAGGAGGGCCCTCCGGGGTGCTTGCTTACACCCTGGCATTGAAGAATGTCATCTCAAGAGAAGAGAGAGTCCTCTCAAGCCAAGCCAGTTCCACTGGTTTCTTGATGACTCTTTTGTCACCTCTCGTTTCAGCCATTGCACTCCTGAAGGATCAGGAGCCAGGGGCCTTCATCATCCGTGACAGCCACTCCTTCCGAGGGGCCTACGGGCTGGCCATGAAGGTGTCCTCGCCTCCTCCAACCATCACTCAGCAGGGCAAGAAAGGTAGCATCTTCTCCCCACCAGGCTGGGGCTTCTTGCTTTCTTCAGAGCCTTGGATGCTGAGCAGGTCCTCACTCACCAGGGATGGTCCCCGAGAAGCTGGGCGACAGTGAGGGGTGGTTTGGGGACAGCAGTCATTGGAACTTGGTGTGTATGTGGGGTGTTTCCTGGAGGGATGGAAGAGAGTGTCACAGGCTTTCTTTTGGGACAACAACCAGCTCCCAAATAAAGACACAGAGACTTAATATTAGTTATGAGTGCTTGGCTTAGCTCATGCCTGTCTCACTAGCTCTTACAACTTAATTCACCTGTTTCTCTTCATCTGTTTTGCTTTGGGGTTTTTAAGGTTTCTTTCCTTCTGTTGTCTTACTCCGTGTCTGGCTGTCTGGCATCTCCCTCTTTCTCTCTAGTTCTCGCTTCTCTTTTTTTCTCTTCTCTGTTCTCTTGAGCCTAGATTTCTTCTCCTACTTATTCTGTCACCAGCCCCACCTATCCCTCTACTGCCTAGCTATTGGCCATTCAGCTTTTCATTAGACCAATCAGGTGCCTTAGGCAGGCAAGGTAGAATAGCAACACATCTTTACATAATTAAACAAATGCAATGTAAGCACATGTAACACACCTTCACATAGTTAAAGTATTATTCTGCAACATGAACAAATGTAACAAACACATCTTTACATAGTTAAAGTAAAAGTTATAAAAAAGTAACTAGTAAAGCAACATAAACAAATGTAACACACCTTCACATAGTTAAAGTACTATTCTGCATCATAAACAAATGTAACACATCTTTACATAGTTAAAGTAATATTCTGCAACATAAACAAATGTAACACATCTTTACATAGTTAAAGTACTATTCCACACAGTGGAGTGAATGGTGATCCTCATCCACAGGACTCAGTAACCTTCTCTCCCATATCACCCTATACACTGCAGAGGCCATGAGACAAGTGTTGGGGGGGGTGCTGTGACAATGAGTGACCAATTCTTTTTCCTCTTTTCCCTTCCAGGAGACATGACCCATGAGCTGGTGAGGCACTTCCTGATAGAGACAGGCCCCAGAGGAGTCAAGCTCAAGGGTTGTCCCAATGAGCCAAACTTTGGTGAGCATCTTGGCTTGTTATTCTGATCTCCATCCTGGTCCTCAGGGGGTCTGGCCCAAGTTATTTCTATCTTACTGCTGCCAGTCCACCTGGGCGTGGCTTTGGCAGAAGGAAGGAACTGCTGCTGTTTTTACAAAGTTCTATTGAAACCTGGCCACACCTCCTGGTTACAAACTGTGCACCATGGCTCCTCCACTCTGCCGGGTCCCTTTCTGTATTTGTCTTGCTCAGTTGAGGCTGGCTGTCAGTACATTAAAATAACTGCAGTAAGGACGGCTGTCCTTGGCTACCAATATGTGAAAGTCAGTATCTAGGTGTCATGTCACTCTGGTGTCACAGCAATCCTGCACGGTAGCTGTCATTCTCCCCATTTTGCACATGAAGAATGTGTAAGTGCCACTTAGGTCCTCCAGATAAGTGACAGAGCTGGGCTCTTATGTCACCGTTCTCCTACTGTGCTAGTCTGGTGGGGACTTAGGGGGCATGGCTACCAAGGAAAGTAGTTAGGTCCCCTGGGAATTCTCATTGTAAAGGGCAGGTTTTCAATTATGTCAGTGGAAGTGGTGATGCGGAAGCTGGGGGCTGGGATGTGGCTCAGGCCCCAGGTTTGAGCCGTAACATGCGACACATACTGGGAAGGTGTGGATGGATGGGGTGGGGTTCCTTGTGTCCCTTTCCCAGTCTCTCTTCGTCATTGTGCTGGGTGCGCTGTCTCTCCCCGCAGGCTCCCTGTCTGCTCTGGTCTATCAGCACTCCGTCATCCCACTGGCCCTGCCCTGCAAACTGGTCATTCCAAGCCGAGGTAGGAAATACTCCCTCATGCTATCTGCCCAGAATGGAGCCAGGGCAGAGGAAATACAGGGAACCCCTCCCCATCTCTTACTTTTTTTTTAAAAAAAGAGGAAATTGCCCATTAATTACTAGATTATTCTCAAAAGTACTCTGGCTGTTTAAGAAATTTCACACTGAATTCTCAGAACAGGCCTTTTTCTCAGAACGAGGACAGTCACACGAGGATTATATCCTGGTACATGAGAGAACTTCTAGTGTCAGGTGACCGTTTCTGTTCATCCAGTTTGACACACTGAATTATTAATTACTATTGGCCAACATTATTAGCTTAAAGGTTCAAATGCAACTTCAATAACATTAGTAACCACATAATTTAGACACTAATTCAATTATATTTGTATGGAATTTACAAAATCGTTTGATATTTATATCATATAAACCGGCAACTCTCAGAGCACAGTGCTTGGAGTTGCCGCAGCCATCCTGGGAACTTGCTAAAATGCAGCTATTTTCAAATTTGTCAGAAACTCTGGGTCAGATCTCTGGCCTTAGCAATGCAGGAGGCTGAGCCAGGCGGATCACAGGTTCATGACCTGCTCTGGCTGCAGAGTGAGTTTAGGTCCTATTGGGCAACACAGAGAGCTCAGAATAAAAAGAAAAAAAGAAGCCGGGTGGTGGCGGCACACACCTTTAATCCCAGCACTCGGAATGCAGAGGCAGGCGGATCTCTGTGAGTTTGAGGCCACCCTGGTCTACAAGAGCTAGTTCCAGGACAGGCTCCAAAGCTACAACAGCAACAAAAAAAAGGAAAAAAGAGGAATAAAGATGTAGCACCATGACAGAGCACCCCCTGTACGTGTGAGATCCAAGGTGCGAGCTCCAGTGTCAGCACAGGGATGCTGCACACCTGTGGACTATGCCCACCGTCTGTATCCTAGCACAGCTGTGTACCAGCATATAGGAGCACAGATACAAACATCACTCAACTCTTCTTCCTCCTATTTTTCCTCCTCTTCTTCTTCCTTCTGATATTCTTTTTAAAAGTTAAGGGTTTTTTTGTTTTGTTTTATGTATTTATAAATTTTTGCCATGTAGACCATGCAGTCCTTGAACTCACAATTCTCCTGCCTCAGATTCTGAAGTGCTGGATTGCAGGCACACACCACATTCCTATTTCTGACAGATCTTTAAAGTTTCTTGTCCAAGTATAATTGAAATAAAGCATGAGCTCTATGTGGCATGAAAGATGGCGTGTGTTGCTGCAGGTACACACATACTGTATGCTGGTAAAATCGAGCTGCTCAATATAGCTGTCACTTGACTCTAAGTCATCACAAAGAGATTGGGCTGTGTTGCGCTTCAGTGAATTCAGTCGCTCATTGGTTTACACAAAGATACACTGATGCAAAATCCAGTAGTCCCCATTGCTCCTTAAAGCCTTGCTGTCTGCTGCATGCTGGGTTCCAGAGACCCGGGGACGTGGGTGCCACCACTGTCATCACCACTGTCTGTTCATAGGTACTTAGCAGGTGCTGCAGTGGGGATTCAAGCCCAGTTCTTCTGGACTGTAGCACCTCGCAGCAGTGTGCTGGGACCTGGGAGTCATTTTATATATGCAGCGCTGACTGCCAAGACCCACTGTGAGAAGAATATCCATTGCAGAAAGCATGTACTTTTGGCCCAGCCAGACTCGTTTTAATTTCTGTAGGGTTTTAATCACTAATTGAATTTTTGTCTCAGACCCCACAGATGAATCAAAAGATAGCTCAGGCCCTGCCAACTCAACCACTGACCTGCTGAAGCAAGGAGCAGGTAAGTGTCACCCAAGATGGGACCGATTCCCAGGCCTGTCTTTCCCACCTCCTGCCTGGTCCCCTCCTGCAGGTGCAGGTTGGAATTTTCTCCCAGATTTCATTTTTGTGTGCAGTGGTTTTGGCTCAAGCCTTGCCTAAAAGTTTGTCATCACCTGCCTCTGCACAGTGGCACTGAGGGATTGCCCGGCACATACCCCAGCCCCCGTGACTCCTCCTTCGTTCCATTTCTTCCAGCTTGCAATGTGCTTTTCATCAATTCTGTGGATATGGAGTCACTCACCGGGCCACAGGCCATTTCCAAAGCCATATCTGAGACTTTGGCTGCCGACCCCACACCAGCTGCCACCATTGTTCACTTCAAGGTCTCTGCCCAAGGAATCACACTGACTGACAATCAGAGAAAGTAAGCCTGCCCGCCCATCTTTTCCTCCAACCCTTATCCCCTTACACATGCTCTGATGATCCCTGTACTTATTGCCTGTTTGTACACTGTGCATCCAAAGTGAATCCATCCACCCATCTATCCATCCACCCATCCATCCATCCATCCATCCACCCATCCACCCATTCATCCATCCTCCACCCACCCATCCATCCATCCATCCACCCACCCATCCATCCATCCATCCTCTACCTATCCATCCATCCATCCTCCACCCATCCACCCACTTTTTCATCCATCCATCCTCCACCCATCCATCCATCCATCCATCCATCCATCCTCCACCTATCCATCCACCCATCCATCCATCCACCCATCCATCCATCCATCCTCCACCCATCCACCCACTTGTTCATCCATCTACCTACCCACCCACCTAACCAACCATCCACCTATCCATTCACCCACCAACTTATCTACTCTTGCATCCATCCATCCATGTATACATCTGTTCATTCACCAAACCATCCATACATTGTGTAAGCATGTATGCATCCCTCTATCCAACATCCACTCATCTATCCATACTTCTAAAGAAGTGGCCTGCTTTCAGCATGTAGAATACAGAAGAAGAAAGGTCCTTGATTTGAAGAGTAGAGGCTTTCACACCGTGAGCTCTATGTTCTCAGCCCATTTCCTTCTTCTTCCACAGTTCCCCATTTATCATTTCTCAGTGCCAGTTCTATGGTGCATCTGTCTGTCCCTGTGTGGGGCTTAAGTCCTGGTATGAGGCTCTCAGGCCATCTTACTCATAAGGAGAGGCTTATGAACCCATGATAGGCACAGTGATGGGGAAGGTGGCCTGTCCTGCAGGTGGTGGCAGGTGTGAATAAGCAGTTACTCCCATGCTCACTCTGGCCCTCTGATATCTTTGCCACAGGCTCTTCTTTAGACGGCACTACCCCCTCAATACTGTCACCTTCTGTGACCTGGATCCACAAGAAAGAAAGTAAGTATCTTTTGGTTTTTTAGAGTGAGGTTGGATATTTACTTAGTGGGTTTTGGAGAGGGAAAGGAGAAGGGAAGAAGAGCAGGGAGGCAGAGAGAGAGAGAGAGAGAGAGAGAGAGAGAGAGAGAGAGAGAGAG
>LOJH01013389.1:0-19750 GCA_001685095.1 Ellobius talpinus
GTCATCATCACAGATGTGACTTTCCTCTAGTGATTTTACATAGTCACCCTCAGGATATAGGCTATGGAACATGTACAGAGAAGGGATTAGACAAGTTTGTTTAAAATATGAGTTTCTGAATCCCAGAACAGAACAGGTAAGTTTAGAATTAGATTAGAATTGCAGGTGAATGGATTAGGAATCTTTATTTTTTAATGGTTTTCTCCCATCTCCATTCTTCTACGAGCATAAGTGCCTGGAAGAATCCTGGGTAGCCAGTGTCTCTTAAAGAAAGAACAGGCAGTAACAACTCAACTCTTTTCTGGGTCCATCTCAATTCCTAGAACTAGTACGTGTCACTCCTTTCTCTTGGAAGAGCTTCTTGAGACAAGGCCAGCCTCAATGAGGTGTTCCTGGAACCAGAATCTTGCTCTGAGCTACCCCCACCCTTGTGTTTCTCAAAGGGAAGGGAGACACTTAGGAAAGAGTTGAAGTGCTCACCACAGTGACATTGCCTCACCCTTAACACAGAATCCTGATTGCACACTTAGAGTCTTATTAAGAGTCTTAATTGCTTAAAGCCACCGAAGGTAGAAAAACGATTACCCCATTGTGCCACAGTTGCCTTCTTTGAAGCCCAGCTCCTGAAAAGGTAGGAAAGGCAAGGTCTAGAAGCATTCTCTCTTCTTCCCTTTGCTGGCATTCTGTACTGAGAACACTCAGTTCCCAAGATAACCCTACCTGAAGAGCACAGGTCAGGTGAGGCATGTACAGAAAAGGACAGGCTATGGAATTATAACCTTTGGGCTGAATTTTGAAGTTCTGAGACAAGCCTTCAGCCCTTGGAGATATCTACAGGAAAGTAGCACAAATGTCTCCGTGCTCCTATCTGTAGTGTAAAGGGTGACTCTGGAACCTCACACCAGATCTCCCTTCTCGGTTTCAAGAGCACGACATTCCTTTCGTAAGGATGTCTTTAGCATTTGGTTATCGTTTAACCACCATTATCATTTTTGGAGATGGGTACCTTGGTATATTTGTTGTGAAGGTAAAAATGTTGGGGTTTCTGTTAGAGGGATTCTGTTAACCCATGACATCAGATTTTGCCTGATTGGAAAGGTAAAGGTATCTGATGGTTGGAAAAATGGCCTCTCTAACAGGGATGACCTCCCTTCTACTCCTTTCTACACAGCAAGACAGGCATAAGGTACAAATGAATCTACATCAAATGAAGGCTTTACATAATCACAACACTGGTTTTCCTGGTTTGATCAAAATGAGCCACAGGGAACTCTTGACCAAGATTACTCCTATAACCGAAATCCTACAATGATGTTTTGCTTCTGTGCCTTTCTTGTGAAAATCCTACAGCATCTTCCATTAGCATATTGAATTTCTAATCATCTTTCTAACGTTCAAGTGCCTGAGGCAAATGCGTGCCAATAGCGTTATTGTCTTTTAGGAGCTTCCAGCACATTTATTTTCTATATAGTTGTGCTGATTTGTTGTGTTGCGTACAAGTGAGTGCACGTATGTATATGTGTTGTGAGTGTATCTTCCTCTGTGTGTGTGTGAGTGTGTGTGTGACAGGGTATGAATGATTCTCAGTGTGTCTCTATATGATGCACACAGAGAAATAAGTGGTTATTAGCTGTATCCCTAAGGAACAAAATCAAATTAGTGTAAAATTTGCTCTGCTTTCTCAATTCAATTTCAACTTATTTGGCCTTATAATTTAATGTTGACTCAAAACACATGACTTTTTATCACTAACCATAATCGCATATTTGCAAACTGGAGGCAGCTTTACGAGAAACTATGGGAATAAAAACTACTCGATTTAAAGCAAAAGTTTTAGGACAAATTAGGATAAAGCCTCTTCTATCTTGCCTTAGTTCATCTCCACAGTAGCTCTGAAGTTTAGAAATCATGATCACCTGGATGACTGAGGAAGCATGATAAATCCACAGTCACCCTGGGTGCTTTATTCCAAACTCTGTTCTTCTTGATAAGCCCCATGGTTTGTTAAATATATAATTAATTGTAACCAGTGTTGAGGGAGTGTTTATCTTGCTTGAACTCATCCTAAAAGAACACCTTGGCTGTATCCTTCTCCTGGGGAAGACAAACATATCACAAGAAATCATGAAGTGATGGGGAAAGCGCAACGTTAGACACCATTTAAAGATTATTTAACTAACTAAAAGCAGGATACACATCAGCTCAGAAACCAGAAGGGAAAGAAGGCAATGGTGCCTTGCACAGGTTATAGCTGAGGTGACTCAGAGAGCATGCTTAGGAAATAGATGAGTTAGCCGTTCAGGGCTGAGACTAGCGGGGACAGAGTCAGGCACTGAGCAAACAGCATGATTAATAAATGCACATAGTTTGGTACCCGCGGGAATGGGGTGGGGAGTAAGTGTGCTAGATAATAAGGATCTTTTAGGAAATATTAATGAGTTAGGTGTTTATTACATGGTGGGTGGTAAGAAAACACCATTAGATTCTCCCTTCAGGAACAGCACTGTGAAATATGTAATTTTAGAAGAATTCTGTTGATCATATTAATGGTGAACGCGGGGACATAAAGTCTGAAGGGACAGAAATCAGAAACCAATTCAGACCTGACTTCAGTCATCCAGCGGCTAGGGTAAACCTTCTGATCAAGTTGGTGACCACTGTACCAGAAAGAAATAAACAGAATAAACATCGAATTAAAAAGTAAGATCAGAATGCTGCATCTCAAAATTAACGAAGGGTGCAGAGTCGTAAATGAGTCCCAGTTTGTAGGTTGTGTGACCATGTAGCATTTACAAGAAGGGTCAAACAGGAAGAGCATGGGTATAAATTCAGAACTAGTGAGTCTAAGGTTCCAGAGGGGGACCCAACCTGACTCACGGTGAGCAGTGCACACTCCCCTTGTCTGCTTTCAAGATTCAATTACAACCTGTTGCAAGAACGCAATCTCCTTATTTTCCCATTCCTCGGGAGCAAATGGGTGGGGGGAACTTTGTTAGCGGCTAATTGCCTGCATTCTGTGTAACATGGAGGGAGACTGTTTACGTGACTCCTCCCACAAAGTGGTCACAGAACAGGAAGCGTTTTATCTGTCAGGGTGGAGGGAGTTATAGCAGAAATAATAGCACTGCGCCTTCTTTCCCTTAGTGAGGGGATCTTGCCTGTGTGTTCCACCACCCCATCTAGTCAAGAAACAAAGCTAGTACTTTCTCCACACTCAGTAGATCACAGCCAGAGCTCCCAGCTGTCTAAGAGCTCTGCTATGCTAAGGGCAGCAGGATAAAGCAGAGCATACTTCAAAGACACACAGTTTGCAGAGGACACAGATGCCAGAATTGTGTCTTTAGAGAAAAGCCACAGCTAAAGCAAAGGATCACATAAAAGCAAACACCAAAATGACTAGCTAACTACATCCAGGCCTGCTTTTCCCTATGCAGTTACTACCCCACAAATCCAGAATATTATCTATTAAGATATGAAACTTTCAGTGGAACACTTTCTGATTATTTTTAGACCATGTATGGTTTCTTGTAAGTCACGGTGCTTGAAAGCAAATCTACTCTATGTAAAGCTGATTTTATATGTTAATATATTAAATTAGGGTGATTCCAAAATATATTATTTCCTAAACCCAAGAAAATAGTCTATTTTCAGTTTTAAATATTTACTTTTGTTAATTTCATATGAGAGTACAATGTGTTTAGATCTTCTCTACTTCCCACTCCAGCTCCTTCTGGACAACACCATTCTCAACAGGCCTTTCCTGATGCAATAATAAAATAAGATCAAATAATTATCAAAGATAATTTGCAAGAATGAAATTAATTGTTGCTCTGTTGCACCATCCAAAACCAAGGAAATGAATTCAGATTTATTCTTGTCCACAGTGACCAGAACACATTAATAGGAAACTATTTCTTAAAGTAGTAAATGCAGTACCTACATGTTTCCCAAGAACATTATGCAGCTGGGAGAAATGTATAATAATATCAGCCTTTCTTAGCTATGGCTTTGGCGAGCAACTTCAGTGTGTTGGGTGGGTGTCCAAGGAAGTCATACAGTGCACTGTAGAGGCTGCAGTCCCAGGACCAGACACTGAGGCCGGTCTACTCTGGCTGTCCACAGTCAAGTTTTCTGGAGATTACTATAGTAAATCTGCTTCTAACTAAATTCATTAGGTGGTTTTGTTTGATTTTTGCTATCATTATTGATTTATTTTTATTTCCTTGGTATTGTTATATACTTATTTGGGGAAAAAACCTAACATATTGTTTGTACTTTTTATTGTTGTTGTTGTTGTTAATGTTTGTTGTTTGTTTGGTTTTAGTTACTTAGGCTTGAACTCCGGTGCCTCTCCTACAGGCTAAACATGCAATCAATCTACCACAGCCCCTAATCTTTGGCAGTGGCTGCTGCTACTTCTGCTTCTGCTTTTTCCTCTTCCTCCTTGCCCCCTGCTCTTCCCCCCTCCCGTCATCCTCCTTGACCTTTTTCTCCTTCTAAAGGAAGTAGCAGTATTTTCCTGATACTTAATACACAGCAGATGAACTGCCTGTCTTTCCCTTCATAGTAATACAATGCCTGAACTATGAGTACCTTCAGGCAGGGATGAGCCCCCTAAATGCTTATTCATTATAAAGTAGTCATCACTGAAACTGTATATATGGCAGAGAATAAAAATGAGCTCTGCAGGTTATATTTATATATTTGTGCATAAATATGAATAATATAAAAAGGGGACTATTAGTTTGAGATGGGTGGGCACGGGAAGAGTTGGAGGGAGGAAAGGATGAGGGCATGTATGTAATAATATTTTAATTAAAATGTATCAAACATAAATTAATTCTGTAAATAATTTGGGCCTCATAAAAACTTGACACCTAATAAAGAAAGCATGGGTTTTGTGTCATGATTTTTTTCTAATATATTCTTTCCCATCTTGTTTTTCGGTTGTCTACACAAAGATTCACCTTCTTTTTTGTTTGGTCTTAATCAAGTGGTAAATATGGTACTAAATGCTATGGATTTGTTCATTGCAATACATATTTCACATATGTTTTGAAGAAATAAAAGATCATTTTCTACGAATATGCAATATCTTCTCATAAAATAAAAACAAGATGTAGTTTTAAAATAAACTGAGAACTACAGACTGGTTTACGAAATGACTGTCAAGGTGGGAAGCTTTCTTTTAAAGCTAGGAACCATGTTGCTTGGCAAGAGAAGTTAAAAACCTTACTGTAAATAAAGAACAATCTTCAAATCCTTTGCTGAGTGAGAGCTATATCAGTGAAGATGACATGGTTGGCAACACTGACCTGTAAGGGGATTGTCCCTATGCTTTTTGCACATAGGAAGTGACTGGCAGTGAGTGACATACAGCTGATGCCTGAACTTCCCGCCAGTTTTCCTCTTCTTGGGATGCATTCACACTGTGGGACTCTCAAGAAAGCAAGCATGGACAATACAGACAGTGGGTATTTTCTCAAAAAATAAGAGTCTCAGAAATGATGTTATGTCCGCACAAGGAAATTGGGAGTTAATTGACAGCACCCCTCAAAATGCCCTCCTTAAGAACAGCTTCTCAGTATGTAGGTCTTAGGCATATATGGTGAGAAAATTATTTGCAAGCATATATATCAATAGAATTTCATATTTCACTATGCAAGCATAAACAAGCTAAAGACTAATTTTAATAGTTTAATTCTTTGACTTCAGATAATATATAGCAATTTACTTCCTGACCATGTATGTAATAACTGTTATAAGAGTGAGCATTAAAGAATTCTGTTAATGAGGAAAACAAAACACACACACACACACACACACATATGAGTTAAACTTTTTATCTCCAAGGAGTGGCAAAATAGTTCTTAAACCTACTGCAAATTGAAATCCCTACCCTGTCCCCAGGAAAAAAGACTGCAAAACCAAACAAACAAACTGGTCAGTAGTACAGAAGAAGTTTGTTACTCTAATGTACGAGGTAGGAATGTGTCCTACATACATAGCTGGTTCAAAGGTTTATGAGAAATTCAGTCTAAGAGCAATCAAGCTAATTCTTTTCAGGATGAGACAAAGAATAACATATGGGCCTAAGAAATCCAAAAGTTGGGCTGCCCAGGCCAGGAAAAGACTAACGTGGAGTAGCTGAAAGAACACATCCAGAATTTCTAGACTCAGTTGTATTTTAGTGTGAGAGCCAAGAGCATGGTGGAATGGGCTGACCTATTCTTTTCTTTGTCTTATTTTGAATCGCTATACAAATAACAGACATGATCGCACCAATACAAACTTTTAAAATTTTACCTTCATTAGTGCACTACGTTCTGCACTATTTGCCTAATATTATTAAGATAGGGAGAAAAACCACATACATTCAAAGACCAAAACGCATTTTTATTTAAATGAATTCTAACTAGTCTACAAACCCTGGCATCTCTAATGGTAACCTGCCTGAAAAAATATAGTTGTGCAATAGTCGTGCAAATGCAGTGGAAGTAACCAAGCACATTTTGACTGGATTTAAGGCCCACTCCATGAGATGGGCCCTGTACCTGACACTTTTTAGATTCATTTTTGTGCGCATTGGTGTTTGGCATGCATGTATGTCTTTGTGAAGGTGTTGGATCCCCTGCAACTTGTTACAGACAGTTGCAAGCTGCCATGTGGGTGCAGGAAATTGAAGCTGGGTCCTCTGGAAGAGCAACCACTGCTCTTAATTGCTGAGCCATCTCTCCAGCCCCCTGACACTTCTAAAGTGAGCAAGATCACTAGAGTAGTTCTTAGGCTCTAGAGGGAATTCTACTATTATTTTGGTAAAGAAACATAGCAGTGAAATGACTCCTAATGGTGTATTGTTCTATTCATAGATCAGAGAGACTTCTTGTAGTAGATGGGAACTAATTCAAAGACCCACAACTGGAACGTGTGAACAGAGTGAGAGGCTTCAAAGCACTCATCACTAATTGGGATGTCTTCAGTAAAGCCCTTCCCTCAATGTTCAGGATTTTACACAACAGAGGAAACAGAGATGGTGGACGACTCCAAGGAAGCAGCCTTATCCAGACACACAGCCATCCGAACTCCCAGATGCTGAAACAGCATACACACTACACCTTCACAAGCTCAAACCAGATCAGTTCCCGACACAGAGAAGGGCAAGTGGACACAAGTCCCACTCCTAAACCAAGCAGTTCTTTGCAACTGATACCTGCTGAGCGAGGAAAAATCAGTTTTCTCTGATGGAATCAATAGATATATCAACTACACTCCAGTACAGGTCACATGCCCAGGAGTAGCTGACCTACAGAAATTGGACTCCATGTTTTTTCTGTATGTGTATAGTTTTGTTATGGTGTTTCTTTGTTTGAACTTTTTCTTTTATCCCTTTTTTTGAGAGAGAAAGAACATGATAGGTAGAGAGGTGAGCAGGATTTGGGGGGAGCTTGGGAAGAGGAAGGGATATGATAAAAAATTTATGCAAAATTTTTAGAAAAAAATATGTAAAGAGGGTAAAGTGGTGTCAGTGAGGGCTGGGGCTAAAGAAGTCCCTTCCACAAATATGCAAATTATGCAAATATCTACACTCTTATCAAATATTTATTATTTTTAAAAATGTAGTCTTTAGTCAACAAACTAAAAAGGTAAAGGTATTATACTAGTATTATTTCTGTTTGCTTTCATTGATCTTTTGCTGACATTTTAATGAGTTTTCCCAGTAAATAAAAAATACTTTCTTTTAAACAACAACAAAAGCAGATATTTCACATATAAATGAATATTAATTAGTCATTTGTATGCAATTTTCTTTATTAAAGTAATGTATGCCTCTTGTAATATCTATGTATGTAATAAAAAATTAAAACAGTTCCATTGAATTAAAGAGCTGGTCAAAATAATTAGTTTCAGTTATGTGTAGGGATTATTTTGAGAATTTCGCTGGTATTTAATCATGTAATAAATTTATTTAACTTGTTTAATGCTAGTTCTATATCAATTTAGAACTGTTCCAGTTCTACTGAAAAAAACAAGTAGTTTCATTTTGTAGTTTGTTTTCGCATAAAGTTTTCCAATTAGTTATCTAATACCTAATGGTCCATCCTGAAAACATAGATACAGGTAACATTATCCAGACTGATCGGGTTATATTTAAGAATATATATGTATATACATATACACAAATGTCATATAAACATGCATATACACAAACATATACATATATGCTTGTAACAACAATTAGTAAAAATAGAGGCCATGAATTTGAAAGAGAGCACAAAGTAGCACGTGGGAAAGTTGAAGGGAGGAAAGGGAAGGGGAAAATGATTGTATTATAATCTAAAAAATATGAAAATCCTTTTTCAAAATTAAAAAGGGTCTCTAGGCAAAGTCTTACCAATGTCTCAAGACCACAGACTATCATTTAGGAAGCAACTGGGTGAAAACACTCTTGGTGCTTCCTACCTTCATCCTATAAAAATATCTCCATCTGAAGCAAGTGGCTGTAGCTCTTTTTCCAAGCTTAATGTGTGATGCTCTAGGACATGTGGATGTGGGTGTTGGTTGAGCATTTTCTAAAAATCCATGAACAAACATCTACTTACCATGGGTAGGAAAGCAAAGACGGGGCCAAAGAAATGGAGTCTAGTAAAGTGTAGCTTGGTGAATGAATGGATTTACTTGGGGTTCCTTACAGAAGGGTATGGCAAGGGCTACTTACAAGAGCAGGGGAGGCTTTTGGGTGGCAATATCTCAGAAGCAAAACGGTAAATCTTTCTCCCAGCAACTGATAAATCCTCACAGAAGAGCCCCTCCACCTTCCAGGATGAAACATTAATAGATTCGGTCTTGTACAGGTCTCTTGCAGGTAACCATGCCTGCTGATATATCAAGACAATAACCTGTCACCCCAGAGGATAATTCTGCCCTCAAAGAAGTTTGAAACAAGAATACTCATAAGACTCTCTTGGGTAACTAGTGAAATGGTGAAGCTCTGATTTATCCTCAAAGATTCCAGCATATGCTTTTGAAAACCTTCCCAAATGATTCTGACAGAGATAGTCCAGAGATGTGTCACAGCCCCTTAACAACATTGTGAATAATCCAACTGTTCGTCTTTTGTATGCATACTTGTTACTGAGCACCAGGTTCACTTCAGCATCTCATTATTGAAACTCAAATATCCCAAATGTAGTAGTCAAGCCTTGTTTTTGCTCTCTGTAGTTTCAGTTACCACAGTCTGTTAACATTAAATGGAAAATTCTAGAAATAAACAGCAATTTCATATTGCATGCCATTCTGAGCAATGTGATAAAATCTTATGCTGGCCCACTGAGAATATGAAGTGTATTTGCCTTATAGGCCGCCTACCCATCGGTCAGTTAGTAGATATTCTGGTTACAGATAAACTGTCATAGGCTTGAACTCCAAAAATCTTAATTTTACTTCATAATAGTCCTAAAGTGCAAGCGAAGCTGGCAATTCTGATGCGATGAGAAGCTGTGAGATGCTTCTTTGGAGTGAAAGGTGAAAGCGTTGCTGTAAGGAGGAAAGAGAAAAACATCTTACACTGAGATCACTAGATCTATGAGATGATTCTTATTCGTCTCTTTCTATGTCTCATCTAGACCCTTTACCATGGATATGAGTGCATGCATTGGGAGATTTATACACATTCTAATTAATGAGCTCTAGGCTGTGGTATGTTTGTGTTTTTGTGTGTGTATGTGTGTATATATATATAAACACACATTATGTATGTATATACATTCACACACACATATATATGGTTGGAACTATCTATGAGCCACATGTATACACACATACATACACATAGGCAAACACACATATGGTTTGGTACTGTGTGTGGCTCCAGGCATCAGTAGGAGGTCAGGCAACCTATCTTCCACGAAGAACGGGACATCATATTCACTGACATCCAACTCTCACATCGTATTCTTTTTATATTTTGCAGGGTACAAAGACCAAGCTGGCTATGAAGCTAATCCTGTTGTTTTGAGTTTCATTTGAGACCTTAGAAGGCTTCTGATCCTTCCTTAACTTGGAAAAGTGACTGCTCCTCTTCTGCTTTTCCTCAGGAAACCTCTGAGGGTGGCCAGAATGACAGGTTCAATGACAGCTCTACAAGAGATGCTTTCTCTATTTTATGGAGGCTCTGACTCTAGGGAAGAAGACTTCCTTGAGATTAGCCAGAAACCTTGTTAACACTTCAGGCTTGTTTGAAAAGGACCAATAGCTCCTGGCCTCAATAAGAAATGGAGTTTCAAAAGCATGACTTACTACTCACCATGAGGAAGAGAAATGAAAAGGGACAAGCAGCCCAGGACTGCCTCCTGCCTGCTGGGAAGCTGTTGAAGAGCAGTGGTGGAATAAGTCAAGAGCCTTTTTCCAAGGAAGCTCAGATCTCTGCTGGAAAACATGGCATCATTTGCGCATTTGCATTTCCTTATCTGGAATCTCTAAGCAGGCACCCTGGGAACCAAAGCTCTGTTGTAGTTTACCCCCCCCGCCCCTCCCCAGAAAGGTTTCCTTGTGATGGGTGGAGGAGTAGGGTCCATTAGACACAGTATCTGCTTCAGGAAGAGAAACCCTTTATTTTGGGAAGTAAAGAAGAATTTGGAAATTTTAAATTTAAAATGATACCTTGTAAGTATATACATTTTTATGTTATTTGTAAAATAATTTTAAATTAAAAGAAACATCAAGCATAAAATCAATAAAATCTTCCATAGGTCTCTCCTAATGCCATCTAAGAATAATTAGTCAACCTCCGATGCTTGCTCCTCATTTTCTAATTCTTTGGGCTTCAAAAGAGGAAATTCAAAGAAATATCAGCCTTACATCGCCAGGGTAGAGAAGGCTGAGTCCTTTCCATCACAGCAGCCATGGGGAACAGACTGTGTAGTTGGTTCCATTGGTCATCTGGAGATATTCCCTGTCTGAGGATGGGGTTGCCTCTATTTTGAATAATTTTCCATAAGAGTAAGATCCTTCTTCAAAGAGTAGACCAGGTGTAGGCCCAGCCCTTGACTGTAAAAAGCTACTGGTGGGTTCATCTCCACCCTTCAACTACTGACTTCTGCCCTCACATAATGCTCTGTTTCTCCAGGCTTCAGTCTCAGCTCTTAGCCCAAGGCTTAAGGGACTGTCTGGCCTCTTCTCCCTTCCCCTTTGGTATTCATACTCTATGTGGGCTATAGTTTCTGGACTGCTGTGTCTGAAGGCAACCTTAGATTGCCTAACAAAATTGTCAATAAAACAAGTTGGACAGAACACTGTTGAAGACCCAAAGTATGATACAGAGAGTGGCTCTCCCAGACTGGTGGGTAGTATTGTCTGTTCACTCTACTCCTTTGCCACTGAAACCACCCAAATTGGGAGCCCAAACTGTCCACCGTGAGTCAGAATTGGCCTAGGAAGCTACGGATTTCACAGAGAGATTAGCTGACATTTTGTTTGGGCATTTTTCAGATGTCCAGTTGTGGGGTTTGTGTTTGGGACCTAGAGCACGTAGCATCTGCTCCTCATTGAACACCTATTCTCTGCAGGGTCTGATTCAGGCTTTGACCAGAGAAAGTCAAAGAAAAAATGCTCTGTGTCCTTAGGGAGATCACAGTTTTAGAGAACACTTGTAGATGATTACTAATCATTTCATTAGAATATTTGCATCACCATGAGATAAGAGCTTGAACCCTAAGCGACGTTATTAAAGGAGGCATGTAGGGAAGGACTTTGGAATAAAGCAATTCTGTAGAAAAATGATGAAAGATGATATTTTCTTGCTGAGAGAAGAGCTGTCTAGAAACACAAGGATGGTCCTAAGATAACTGAACAGTTACAAACAAAAGACTAAGCAACAGTGTGACTTGAAAGGATGCAGACAAAGGAAAGGACCAGACCATGCCAAGAAGTTTAGGTCTTAGGCTGGGCGCATCAGGCAGCTGATAGGAGAGTTCTAAGGAAGTGTCACAGTCAAATTGGCCATGTAGAAACTTTGTCACTGGGGAAGATAAATTGGCCTGAGGAAATCATGGGGACGGGATACAAGATGAGGCAATCATAGGGATAAACAGGAAAAAGAACTGCTGGTTGGTTCAGCAATATCGGCATATATATGATTTTGTCTACAGTAAAGCAATATGAAACACCTATATGGGGGACTCAAAAGCTTAAACACAGCATGCCCATGTTTTTTGAGAACGGAGTCTGTACCAAATGTAACACGTCATTTCTACACACCGTTTAAGTGTACCCTTGAGTCCAACTCTTATGGGAAGTGCTATGCAGGCCCTGATAATTTAACTACTACAGAAGTTTCTAGAAAATTGAGCTTTGAGAAAAGAGGCAAATGCAATTCATGCTTCTTTATTTGCCTATTCAGGACACAGTTTGCCTGCTGGGTAAATAAATCTGAGGTTAAAGGTGACTAAACTTCAGATTAGCATTTTCTCCTCTGTGAATTTATTTTTACAATTCATGCTCGAGACTCTGCCAACTAACTGATTGTTACATAAATGACAGTGGCTCCATACACAAACCATGAGTCATACTGGGATTAACTGAATTTATCCATGACCTAAAGCATACTGATGCAATTCAAGAACTATTTCACACATGGTAGGACTTCAGGGAATTCCCTGATTTATTAATAAATTATAAGGCTACAAAAATGAGTAGTGGAGGTCAATAAGAATGTAAATATTGACTAAAATAATAATTGTATTATGTATAAAATATATTGTTTGCTATATTACAATTGCGACCAGTGTTGCAATTGGTTGCTGAATAAGTAGGCTCTGAGTCCCTTCTCTGCATCAAATCCTTCACTCACCACCTCCTCTCCCCCTGTGTGTGTGTGTGTGTGTGTATGCGCTTATGAAGGATTTCATTTACTTGGGCTTCATCAACTCCAAGCACTCCAAAATCAGATTCTGTCCCCTTCTTTGATCTGACTCATTATAAGCCTGCTTTTGGTGCATCCTGTGAGGCCAGTTGACTTCACAGTGGCTGAGCCGTGAATCACTCACGCACTCACGCCTGCCTGTCCCCAGGACCCGATGTTTTGTCTACTACATTAGAGTGTGTTGTACTTTGAATGTACTTGGGCAGTGCTACTCAAAGCAACCAGTTCATAAACTGTTAGTGATCCCCCAGGAGATGAAGGAATGCCTTCCCGAATATAAATGAACACACTGCCTCTTTTAAGGGAAAGTAATGTTATTTTTAAAAGTAGCCTCAGTCAGTTGGAGTTGGCTCACGTTTTGGTGAGCGTCTAATTGCATTGCTTCAGGCCAGCGGTAGTACTGATAAGAGACACAGGTCTATGCACACGTGACCAGCAGTGTACCAGGCTATCACATGGCTGCCAAACTGAACTGACTAGTCTGTCCCAAAGACGTTGCGAACAAAACATGTCAAGATCCCATATATACACCAGAGTTGACAAATGTGTCAATAAGGAATAAACAAGTCTGGGGACGTTTGAAAACTTTGAATCAGATTACACAAATCATAGCGTTTTTCATCAAAAATTGAATTCCAGGCAGAATGGTTACCGCACCCCTATGTTACACTGCAGGTAGGAATGCAAAAATTTAGTTCTTTTACTATGGAAATCAGAATTTAGGTTCCTCAAAACACAGAAAATAGGACTATCATATGATAAGGCTAGATTACCCCTGGATATGTACCCAAAGGTCTTGAAGGTCAACTTCGAGAAAGACACCTGCCCAGTCATGTTTTCTATAGCACTATTCCCAACAGCTAAGTCACAGAATCAACCTGGGTACCCAGCAGCAGGTGAAGGGATAAAGACAATGTAGCCTGTGTAAGATATGGTGCCAGAGAGGCCTTGGTGGATCCCATGGTGGGTGAGGAATGCTGGCGGGAAAACAGAATACGCCAATCAAAGAGAGTTTGGGTATAGAGTTTATTAGTATTGGGAAGGTGGGGTGGGGGAGAGAAACAGAGGGAGGAGAGGGAAGAAGAGAGGAGAGGAGAGAGAGAAGAGAGAGACTGAGAACTGCTTCTTCAGAAGAAACTGGGGTGGGGGAGGGGGAGTAACTGGGAGTGGGTGGAGCTTCTCTTAAAGGGATCTTTGTATCTAGGACCCTGGGCTGGCCAGGGCACCGCCTGGGCACATCCTGCCATATGACGAGGCAAGTCAGCATAACACCTGAATCCTAACAGCATGTATACACGGCGGTATATTATGGAGTCACAAAGAAAAATGAAATCAAGTCAGGCAGTAATGGCGGACACCTTTAATCCCAGCACTCAGGAGGCAGAGGCAGATGGATCTCTGTGAGTTCGAGGCCAGCCTGGTCTAAAAGAACTAGTTTTAGGCCAGCTAGGGTTGTGACACAGAGAAACCCTGCCTAGAAAAACAAAACAAACAAACAAACAAAAATCCACATTGTTTAAATGGAACTGTATGGTTGGGTCTCCAAGTATCACGTGTTTTCTCCCACTCCTAGAATCTCAGTTTGAAAACCAGACACGCAGGCAGATGGGAGACTGTCCTGGTTTCATTCGGCTGCTGTGATCTAACACCCGGACCCAAAGCGATGTGGGAAGAAAAGGGGTATTTTGGTTTATACTCCCAGATCTCAAACAATCATTGCGGGAAGTCAGGGCAGGAACCCAAAGCAGAGCCTTTGAAGGAACAGATTGCCAACCAACTGTGGCTGGCTCCCAGGCTCACGCTCAGCTACCTGTCTTGTGTAGGCCAGACCTGCTTGCCTAGGGATGTAGGAGAGACAAGCAGGGCTAATTGAGAGACAAATACTATCAGCACACTTCATGAGGATGTGCGAAAATGTCACCTCCAAACCCATTATTTGGTAATTACACTGTTACAGCAAGTGAATCCACCACCCCAGAATTCCTGCTCAGGGGACAGAACTTCTATGTGACAACAGAAATGTGTTTTGTCATTTTTGAACTCATAAGTATTCTTTAAATAGGCTTTTAAGATAGTTTTTAATCAATAGTAAAAGTATTTTAAATGTTCAAATAATACTCTAAAAATGACAAATTATTTTCATTTTCTTTTGGATAGTGACGATGGAATTCACCCTGTGGGAGTGTTGTAGTACTATTCTTGTTTTTACTGTTTAATACATGTAAGTTCTTAGATCTAACAGACTGAGATGCTTGGACTCAAAAGCTTCATGCCTTGGTCAAATCTTGGCTTCACACCTTGCTGAATGAGTGTGAACTGTAGTGCATTATTCAACCTCTTTTGCATTTGTTTCCCCATCAGCAAAATGAGGGTAAATGCTACCCTAGTGGTTTGCTATAGATAACCCAGTTAGATGTATATTAGATGCTTAGGACATCAACCGGTCCATGTAAAATACCACACCTATCAGCAGTTACACACAGATTTCTGGTCTGTGTTTCGTGTCCCTTTTATTACAGAAGGGTCTCTGTTCTCCCTTGCCTCACCACTCAGAACGGGGTCAACAGGATGTTGGGAAGAGAAAGCATTCCTAATCCAGAAGCATGCTCTTACAACGGAACTTCGACATTTTCTGGAATTAACAACCGTCTTGAGGGTAATCCTGCTCATAGAGGCAATTGATTTAGTGAGCCCTCATCTGAGTGAGATTCAGCGCCATGGCAAGCTGCGAGCTTTACAGTTACTATACAGTCCTCACAGCAAAGATACGTATCCATGTTTATGAATACGGAAGTGAGTGCCAAGAAGTCACCCTGTGCAACGAGATGGAGGCTAGCAATAGGGATCAAGAGGGAGTTTCAGGCCTGACTTCCTAGTGATGCCCGTGGAAGGACACTGGAATGTGCTGAGGCCTGTCAGGAAATCTGATCCTTAGCCCTGCATGGAGCGCACACAGAAGAATTGAAGGGAGAGCTAAAAGCTGGAGACAGTCTCGATCTAAGCGATGCTGCTTGTTTTCCTCTGGGGCATGTGAAGGACAGGTTCTAATAGATTCAAAATTAAAGAAAAGGCAAGCTACACATCATTGTGCAAAGCTTTCTTTGTCCTTTATTTCAATTCTTTTAATGGTCTTATGTAGTCCACTGTTTAAACTATTTTAAGTGTTTGCTACTTAAAAACTAACCGACAAATTTCCTTTCCTCCAATATGGCCCGGAAATAAACGTGTCAGAATCCTCGTGTATGATAATCAGATACGATGATCATATTGTCCGCGCCACTGAAAAGCTGGAATCTTCAGTCTCACTCACATTGTATGTGAGTGGCATGACCGCCTCAGTGGACAAGACTTAACAGTAGCCCCAAATGATAACGATCTCATAAAATGGAAGGGGGGGTGAGGAAGATAGGAATTCAGTTTCCAGCAATTTAATTCAGAATAGTTGTCCCCTCTTGTTGTGGCTCAAGAACAAAATTCGGGCCCATCTAGTTTTCATGCTATACAATGCTGACATTGTAGGGCAAGTCCTAGAATGCTGCTGGGGAATCTCTGCGACTGAGCCAAAGGCAAGGGACAGCCAGAACCCTCTCTTTGTCAATGCTAAACTTGACTACTATCCTCAAATATAAAAATATAAACTGATGAGGTGAATATCCAAGCAAAAGACATAATGCGAGCTTGCATTCTTTTATATCTTCTTGCATAATCAAAAGAGTGAGCCACATTTTACAAATCTGCAAATTCGGGGTGCCCTGGAAAGCTGGTCCATTCACAATAATTCTCCTGAGAAAATGGAAGAAGAAAGGATCGGTAAGCACACACTTCAGTTTGAATTAGCTTCTCTGAAACCATGATGCCTCCAGCTCCTTCTGAGCTGTATAAGATAGGAAAGGCTTTGTTCCTGTCGCCTGGCAAGAGCAGACTTTCCTCCTGTTCTGCTTTCACGTCACACCATGTTCTAGTGGAGGGAGGACAGGAAGAACAGAGGGTTGGTCCTCTGTCCCTCTCAGACACTCTGAAACAGCCTCCACTGTTGTGGGGTATTTACCAGAGAAGACTGCTCAGACATGGGTTTAAGTCAATACAAAGTCTTCATTAGCTTGCTGGTGACTACACTACGTGTTTGGGATCCCAGTGTAGCTCCGAACTTTTTTCAGGTTGATCTTTTAAACACAAATGTATGTTTGGGTTGATATACTTCAGTTAACAAGAATGCTTAGCCAGAAGCAGAACTATATTAGCCCAAAGGCAAGGTTAGTAGATTTTAGAGACCTTTCCTGAGCTACAGACTTTAATGGATTAGGCCTTTGTTTTAGTTTTGGCAGGTGGTGCTGTCTACATGCTGATTTTTACATCCTGAATGGTGCTTCCATCATGGAGTCAGTTGTGATAAGGTCTGGGAACCTGCGAAGGTCTGAGGCCCTGTTACGTCCCTCTGTCTGTCCTAAGTGGTGGAGATGTGGAGTTTCCGTTCAGAACTTTCAATTTCATTAGGATTCGATAGCATTTTCCTATTCTAAAGATATAATTCACTGGTAGAAGTGTCTTTAATTAATAGATGTGTTATTATTTTAAGTAGTGGCATGTCACTGATTTTCTTTTAATAATGCTAATTTCAATTCAATTGGAATAATCAAGGTTAATGTTGATGAAGAAAAAAGCTTGACTTGAAAGGCTTTCTGAAGTTCTGCCTTCCAAATCGTTTTGTTCACATGTGATCACAGATGAGGGACATTGTATATGGATGTATTGATTCTCTTTGGGCTTGTCAGCATGCTGTGTCATGTGATTTGAAGCTCATCACCCACTTTGAACAGGAAAATTCAGATTTCTTTCTAAATTTCTGATATGTATATCAAGACACACAACGCATCCATGAGCAATTGGAGACTCACCATAAAGATTAGGAAACCTATAGAATATGTTTAAATTGAATGGGAGAATGGATACTTAGAATTAGATTTCCTTCTTTTTAAAATTTGTTGCCAATCATGGGCCTAATTTTTTCATTCACCTTATATAACCATGTCCAGTGCACCTTTTGGGAATTTTAAGGTAGTTTTCTAAAGCCAAAGAACAAAGAATGCACATGAGATGCTGAACACAAAGACTGATGCATTCTTCGTCCTGACACACATTTTCTTCAATTGCTCTTCTCTTGGAGGCTTGTAGGGGGATTCTGTTCATGGAGGCAGACGATGATGATGTCAGGAAGCTGGCTTTTGAATAATAAATCAAACCCTCTCTAATCTTAGGTGTAATGCCCTCTCCTAGGTAGATTAATGCTGCCTGTTGCTCTTCTGCCTTTCGGTTTTGTTTTGTTTTCTCTTTAGTTCTAGTAGATTTCCTCTCATTGGGTTAGCCAAGCCTGCAAAATTAATATTAGAATACAAATATTAATATTCTAGGGCAATCAGACACAGGATTTTTTCATCAATTTTAGTTCTAGGTCAGCAGGTCTAACTTACCCTGGGTGAAACAGCTCCCTGCCTGGATCTTGGTAATAAGTAGTTTTTCTTACCTATGTGTGTTCTTGCTCTGCTTCATCGTGGAGTTTTAAAGCAATTTGGGGTTGCTGGTCTTTCTCTAGGCCAGGGGCTGGTGTGGAAGGACCTGGCCACATAACACTTCCTGTGCATCTCTCTTGGCATATCTCATTTCAACAGTACCTTCAACTCCCACCTCGATCTTTGAAACCCCTTTCTCCCCTGTCCTGGGTTCATGACCTCCAGTCCTGGTGGCTTCCCAGCATTTGCAAAGATATTATGATCCATAGCATTATGGTTTCCTCCATAAAGTAAATTTTGGCTTTTGTAGTATTTTATTAAAATTTTCAAGAACATACCCACCGACTTTGTGGCTGATATTCATTTCAGTTTTCTTAGCAGACTAAGTTCCATAAGACAGGAACTTTACTTATATTACTCATTGGGCAGGTACATTGCTCTGTAAATAAACTCCAACATGCTCAGATTCTTCCCCAATCACAGACTGGAGAAAACATACCACAGTGCCATATTGTTTTTATCTTACATTGACTGTATTTCAGAATGAGCCTTCTAGGTGAAGCCAAGATTATTCCAAGACTTATTGGTGAGCTCTGCCAAAGCTTGCCTCATCAACTACATTTATAATGCATATTTGTTAGAAACACAAAGCTAGGACAAATACGCTGAATTAGAAAATGTGGTTAGTTTATATTGAGTGTATGGATTTTAATCAGGGTTTAATATTTTCCCTATTCTCAGACTTTGAGGGTTCACTAATTATGTCTCGAATGACGTGTATATGCCTAATAGGGTCCTAGAGACCAAACATTAGTCAATCTATCAGACATGACCAAAAGTCTTCTAGTGCACAATGACAAATAGCTCCCTTAATTAAATCACTGCTTGGCTCATTAGCTCTGCCTTCTTTTTGGCTAACTCTTACATCTTAATTAACCCATTTCTACTAATCTGTGTATCTGGTTGTGGCTTACCAGCAAGATTCTGCATCTGACTCTGGCGGCAGATCCATGGTGTCTCTCTCTGGCTCTGCCCTTCTTTCTCCCAGCATTCAGTTCTGTCTTCCCTGCCTACCTAAGTTCTGCCCTATCAACAGGCCAAGGCAGTTTCTCTATTCTTTAATGCTAATCACAGCACACGGAGGGGAATCCCACATCACAGGATGGCTTCAAACTCAAGAGATCTACCTCTGCCTCCTGAGAGCTAAAGGTGTGGGCTGCCTGTGTACCTTTGCTTTGCTTTGAGGAATCTAGTCTGCAGAAAGAAAGGGGTAAGGATGGAAGCCATATGCACAAACGTGTTAATTTAGCATCTCATATAATAG
>LOJH01013390.1:2283-19386 GCA_001685095.1 Ellobius talpinus
TTTCTAAGGCAATTCGGTTTGGCGTCTTCCCTTACAGGTGGTACACATGGGCTTTGCTGTAAAAATTTGAAAAGCCTTCCTCTTATCCATGCTGCGCTCTGCCTGCTCTCTCAGGAATGCTAACACACGTCTTTGTGTGTCTAGGCTTCAGAAGGACAAGGCTCTCAATTAGTTCTCTCTCATCATGGTGTTGCTCCCAGAGTCATTATTTTCTAGGGATAACAGCCTCTGAAGCCTGGGAGCCTCTGTCCTCTCTAAGGTGCAAATTCTCTTTGCCTTCCTTGAGTATAAAGGTCAAATGAACAGTGGGAACGGGATTTCCACGCCAACACAGAGGCGAATGTATGTTATGAAAATTGACTCTCTCTCTCTATAGTTTTCTTTTCCTGCTAGAGTTGCAGAAGTCACACTGCATGCTGTCTTTGAGGACTCAGAACTCATCCCCACTGTGACATTGTATACTTGAGGTAAATGCTGCCTTTGGGGAAGATTTCCAGTCTCCTGATGAAGCTGGCCCTTTAAAATGTAACTACTATTACCAGCATGGAGAGATACAACCCCTAGGAGCACTTAGGCACTCAGGTCAGGCCTTAGGCATCACAGCAAACTCCCTCTTCCCAGATGGCCATGAGGGTCCCTGGGTCTTCAGGACTACTTGCTTCATTGCTCAAGTTTTAGAGCTTTGCTTTGACTGGAAAACGTTTTTCTCCTAATGTTCTTTACCTTCAGAGTTTAACATTTTTCAACCTTACATTTTAAGTTTCTCCTTCTATTTTTAATCCTTAATCCATTTTTCTTTTGCATATTTAACGTTTTTTCTTGCATGAGCTTTAGCCTTTTATCTTAATTTTTTATTTTCTCATCTTTAATGTGCTTAACCTTTTATCTCATTGGCTTCATGTTCTTTATCTCTTATTTTAAATCTCATTTCTCTCATCTTTTCAATTTAACTCCTAACCTTTTAATTTTACTGGCTTTCTAATATTTTACTTTAAACTTTTATTTAAATCTAAGTTTTTCTCACTTTCTACTCTCAGTGTTTTACAGTTAACTGTTCACCATAGTGTATTTTTAAAAAATGAAAAGAAAAATGTTTCAGTTTCTAGTATGTATCTTCAATTTATATTGTTTCTAATGTTTATAAAAGAATATAGAATATATATTATATGTTCTGTAGATTAGATTATAGACGCAGATCAGACTCTGAGCATTAGAGCATTCAAAGTAGATGGGATGAGGGAATGAGTACAAGTCAACTTTAAAAGACAGCTAGTAAGGGTTGAAGTAAAATCTAAAGAATGAGCTCTGTACAATCTTGGGCTCATTAGCTGGAGGCATGTAAATTAGAATGTAAAAGCTTTATTAACAATAGGTGAAAGGTAGAATCTACTACTATGAACCTCACATCTCTACCAGTGTCTGAGATCAGGAGCCTCTATTGATGGTTCTATAGCAAGGTGTGTTCTTAGCGTAACATTAGGCCGGGGTTGTTCTCTAGTGCTACAAAAACCCAAATAAAATAAAGTATAAAATCACAAGTCAAATATTTTGCTATTTTTATCATGTAAATGATTCTGTTGTTAATGAAATCTTGGTTGACAGCTGTTAATATGAAGGTGTTATTGGAAGACAGAGAATAATGTATATAAATGTGGTCTGACTATAGATAGCACAGTTTATTGTATGGTATCAGGGGGCCATAGACATAATAGTGCTGTGTATAAAGTAATCAAATTTCATTTCTGTGATTGGTATTGATGAGAACTATGTATACAGTTGTCCTGGCAGTCCACACAGCTTACATTGTTGAACATATATACTATAATGCTGAGTAATGATGGGAGCAATGACATCAAGGGATTGCACATTCCTGTAAAGTTGCAATAGGTTATATAGGTTATAAAGTCCAGCAAGGTAAAAATGATTAGAGTCAGGATGTTCATGGGATGAGGTAGGAAGATTAATGGCTAAAGTTGTACAGACAAAAAATGACTAAGTAAATCCTCAGCAGATCAATACTTACTTGGAGTCTGAGCCCCTTAAGACTTCTGGTGTCTTTTATAGGCCAGGGGAGCCTAATTTCTAATGGCCCATATCATCCTACATAAATGATCAGTTTCTATATGAACAACATGTATTATCAAATTTTCAACATAACAAAATAATGGGATGTTTGCATATCTTTCCAGTTACGGACTTTGCACAAATTGTCCATGAGATGTGATCAAAAAAATTTCCATTTTAGCAGCTATGAATGCTTTCTACCTGCCCTTAGCTTCACAGTCCATTCTGTGGGCTTGCCAGCTGCTCTTTGCAGGGTATTTCAATAAATTCTCTTCTTGTCTTTTTAATACCTAATGAATTATTTTTTAATGCTTGTGTCACTGGCCTTCTCTATACCACATGGAAGAAACTAGAAAATGATATGGAAACAGGATACAAAAGGAGTATGATTATTGATAAAAGTTAATATTAAAGACAATTCTGAAAAGTAGCTATGGTTAGGGCTAGGGAAATGTTATTGGAAGAGAGATGAACTGTATGAAAAGTCAAGCTTAGGAAGCTTCACAATTGATGCTATTGAAAGAAACACAGGTCCTCATGACTAGGGTTGAACAGAGTAAGATTCAATAGAAAAAGTGCTTAGACAGTCATCTGGTAGACTGTAGGTGACCCCAGCAATTAGGTATCGAGTCCTGAAGGATTTCCACAATTTCAAGGCTAAAGGCTTTTACAGCAAGTGGAAGTTGCATGGTTTCAGAGAAAGATGAAAGGTATGGAGAATACAATTTCATGTCTATAACCATGATTATAAATATGAGAAGGAAAAGGAGGCAGAAGAGTGTGTGAGAGAAGTCCTCTTCCTGCTAATGAAGACAATGAAACTAGAGCATCCAGTACAGAGCCTGGAAACATGCGTGGCTAGAGAAAGGTTAAGTGTGGATGCACAGTAAAAGTGTGTCAAGGCCTGAGAATGGGTGGGATATAAAGTTACAGTGCACCTCTTTCTTTGAGGCATGAAATGACATGACATCACCAAGCAGAACTTTTGCTGTGGTAACCTACGGAGGAGTTGGCCTATGGCCATGGTCGATTAAATGAATGACTTATAAATAGGTTTGTAGTAACAATAATAATGCTTTTAACATTATCTCCTAGAAGAGAATCATGTGACTTCACCTGAGATTCCAGTCACTACTTGCTCTGTTCACCTGTGTGTTATCTTAGTGGGTAGTAGAATACACAAAATGAAAAACGTCAACTGGGTTGGGGTAGGATGGAGTCTTCATTGGTGCACTTTTCATGAACCTCATCCATCTTTAGGTGAGACTTTTTGGTAATGTCTGAATTGTCCAAATAACTCCAATAACCTCATTGGTTCACCAAGCTACTCATCTATAGAAACCTGTTTCTGTCTCTTTGTGTCCTATCTGAAATTAATAGATACAATATATTATGTTGATTGGTATATATAAAGGCTATGGACTTTCACTTACTGATTTTATATGCTGCGATTTTGTTGAAAGTGTTGATCAATTCTAAGAGGTTTTTTTGTGTGTGTGATTTGATCACACTCTTTAAAGATTTGTCACTGTGACTGGTTTAACGAAAAGCTAAATGGCCAATAGCCAGGTATAGGTGGGACTTCTGGAAAGAAAGCTCTGGGAAGAAGGGGGAGTCACCAGTCAGACACAGAGGAAGCAGGACATGAAGGAGGAGAGGTAAAAGCCCCAAACAATGTGACAGCACATAGATTAATAGAAACAGGTTAATTTAAGTTATAAGATCTAGTTAGAAACAAGCTAAGGCCGAGCATTTATAATTAATAAGAAGGCTCTGTGCCATGATTTGGGGGCTGGTGGTCCAAGAAAATATGCTACAAGATTTCTGGTAGATTCTTTAATGTCTCTTGCATAGAATCCTATCTTCTGCACTTGAGGATGCTCAGGCCTCTTCCTTTCCTATTTGAAAACTTTTTAATCTCCCTTTCTTGGAATTATTGCATGAGCTAAGACCAAGAATTATCATGACCAAGAGCAGAGAAAGTGGCACTCTTGTCTTGTTCCTGAGTTTAGTGGAATTGCTTTGAGTTTTCCTCTCATTCAGTATAATGTTTGCTATAGGTTTTTCATGGATAGATTTTATGTTGTGGTGCTTTTTCATTTCATTCCTGCTTTTGTCGTTTATTACAAGACCTAAAACAAGAAAGTGGATATTATTTAATATATCATTTAAAATTCGTACACGATATTATTATAACTCAGAATCACCTGTGGAATTTATTAATATTACAGTTGTCATGGTCCTATCATTGATCTGTTGAGTCAAAATATGAAGTGACATCTAAAGTTGAAATATGTCCAATTATAGTTAAAAATTATATTTTCATTCAAGGGGTTATTTAGCTTTCATAATTAAGGAAATTGAAATACTGACTGTTAAATTGTCATGTTTTCTTCTATCTCTCAAGGATAAGGCTTCTCCTTCTTCTATTCGACATCACCAGATTACAGTTACTCTGAGATCATCCATATCTCAGGCCACATAAAAGAACAGAAGATTCACTTTAAGACAAAAAAAGTTTAATAAGGGTGGCATGTAACAAGTATAAAATATCATTGACAAAATTGCGAAGAATTTCTCTAAGAATTTTATTCCACTTGAATCTTCTAGAAATGTCAAAAAGAAAAATCTCAAACTTAAGACTAATATTTAGGAAACAAACAAACAAACAAAAACAACAGAACCCTAGTTGGCTGAGACACCTGGGAGGGGAGCAAGACATGAAAGCAAAGATCACACGGCACATGAAGATCTGGTTTTCAGAGCTTATAAAGACTGCTTCCTGCTATAAAGTTCATAGAGTCTGACTGAATGTTGATGTTTTTTATTTACACAGGTGGCAGGAAACCAAGAAGAATAAAGAATTAGGTTTATTTTCTGCTCTTATATAGTTCCAAATACCAGTCTTTATGGGTGATTGGGCATACATCTGGTGTGGGAAGTCCTTTTATATGTGTTGCTTTTATTAGTTAATGAATAAAGAAGCTTCTTTGGCCTGTGATAGGGCAGAATAAAGCTAGGCAGGAAAATTAAACTGAATGCTGGGAGAAAGTAGGCAGAGTCAGTGAGATGCCATGTAGTTGCCAGAGGAGAAAGATGCGAGCTGCCAGCCAGAACCTTGCTGGTAGGCCATGACCTTATGGTCATGCACAGATTAATAGAAATGGGTTGATTTAAGATGTAAGAGTTAGCTACAAATATGCATAAGGTCAAGCAGTGTTGTAATAATATAGTTTCTGTGTGATTATTTTGCATCTGAACAGCTGGGAAACAAACGAGCAGCCTCTGCCAACATACATCCTCACTCGTTTACCTTTATTAACCCAATGAAAATGCTAATCTTTGCACAATCCATTAAAGAATATATCTTCTGAAAAATCTTTGTTCTTCATTAGTTGCTATTAATTTTTTAATTATTCCAAATAAAATCTTTGTCGGTTGTCTTATTGATAATAATGCTGTTTACTCTAAGACTGATATTTTATGTGAGAAAAAACAAACTAAGAATTGTATTTGCTTTGATCTTTATCCTATCAAACTGTGGCATTTGTTACCATGTAGAGAATGCATCAGGACGAACAGAAGTGTATGACTGTGCCAAAGTAAAACTTTTGGTCCAGTAAATTTAACAGAGTTCAAGTGATGAAGGAGTGGCATGAGAATCACGCATCCAGGAGAAGCAGCAAGTTCTCAGAGAGCTTTGCTGGACAGAAAATAGAAATGAGGCACAAACACAATTTGATCAGTTAGGGTTTGGTATTAAAATATAACCTATTAGGTCAACTGCCTGTGGTTGACTGCAGATTGCCTATAATGTTTGACTGAGATCCAGTGATAAGTTTTCTTTTTTTAAGAAGGAGAACAGGGAGGCAGAGTGGAGAGAAAGAAAATGAAGGTGGGTTGGTAGGAAGGTGGGAAGGTTCTGGGAGGAGCTAGGGAAGGGAAAAGACTATAATCAAAATACATCATATGAAAAAATTAAGTAAAAATAATTATGAAAGATAGGCTTTCAGCTGTTTTTACATTAAGCTGTATTTTAGGTCATTGACTGGAATTGCAGAGAAATCACTGGGCAAGTTTATATTTATTTAACAGTTGCCCACTTGTGGTCTTTGGAACTTGAGATTGACCCAAACCTTGGACACTGATGCCCATCTCCATCACTGTCATACTAAGCTACTTTATATCCGCTTGAATTAGCTGATGTGGGATTTCCCTCTGTATGCTGTGGTTACTATTTATGAATAAAGAAACTGCTTTGGGCCTATAGCAGAGCTATAGGGGAAAAGATCTAAGCTGGGAAAACTAAATGGAATGCTGGGAGAAAGGGGGCAGAGTCAAAGAGATGCCATGTAGCCCTGCCAGAGACAGATGCCTGAACTTTACCAGTAAAGTTTACCAGATACCAGTAAGCCACAGTCACATGGAAATACACAGATTAATAGAAATGGGTTAAATTAATATGTAAGAGTAAGCCAGTAAAAAGCTAGAGCTAATGGGTCAAGCAGTTTTAATAATTTCTGTGTGATTATTTTGGGGCTAAGCAGCCTCCTCACTAAAATTAGCAAGTCAAATGTTATAGCCATTATGAATAATGCCCTGAGTTCTTGCTGGCCAGTTAAAATGAGAGTATTTGATGTTCAATGATGGCCCACGCACATATTTTGAAAACAGGAGAAAATGGTACAGTGGAGGTACTGTTATTAGGAGCTTACCAAAGGATGGAAACCCCAACAAGCAGAGACAGTCGCTAAAAAAATAATAAGCCCAAGTTAAGGAGCTATAGCTTTGGGTATGTGCAACACAGTGGGAACAGAGCTCTCTCTGAACTCTTATTAGTTACTGGAAGATAGCTGCTCCCAAAGGAACTCAGCTGCCATGAGTCATCTCCCCAGGAATCATAGCTAACAGGAAAGATTAGCTAAGATCACAGGGAAGAAACTGGAAGATGACTTGTGCTGACAACAGTCGCATGCTATCACCTATGCTTTGAGGTCCCATTAATCTTTTCCCCAAATCATTGACTCTGTTCTCATTTGCCACCATACCTCATCGCCTATCTTCCATTAAAAGGAAATAAAAGCTAAAGCTCACTGGATTTATAGATAATCGCTTTTCTTTCATGCAACATCCCTGCACAGTGATCTAACTGTAAATCTTTTTCCTGCTGATTTCATAGATCCAGTTATCAAAATATCAGAGGGTTGAAGGAGGGTTTTTCATCCATACATAGCCAAGGCCAGAAACGAGGCCTTTAGGTATGAAAGTCAAATTGTTTAAATCGCTTTTGCCAGAATTAATTTTTAAATGTCAATGATCCTTTCTCTAGAAAAGCTATGAAGTTGATAAGGCTGATGGTAAAGCCACAGTGTTCATAGCTGGGTGTGGCACTTTCCATCTTTTGTCCCTGTTTTGTGAGGGTGGTGGCAGTCAGATTCATGAAGCTGATTGGCCCGTGGCTCCATGAGAGCCAACAAATCTCAGGTTAAGTGAGAGATTGTCTCAAAAAATAAGATGGAGAGCAGTCAAGGAAGACACATGACATTGGCCTCTGACTCCCACATGCAAAGGAACCTGCATTCACATGAGTATATAGCAAAGTGAACATGTACATACACCATGCACACAGATGTAAAAAGAAACAGAAAATCATGATTAAATATGCTTTCATCTACTGTTGCAATATTAACCCTCCTGAATTAATCCTATAGCAGTGGCAAGAACTGCAATAACATGTGTATATACTTCATATCTCAGTGAAGGAGATTGAACACAATTCTTCCATAAGGATTGCAGCGGTACATTAGGTACAGAAATATACCACCTGAGATTTCAATTGTTTTCTCTGGAGTATGGTGATGAAGAACCAAACTGGGTGTACTGGCAGTTTATGCACCACTGACTGATTTTGTCCAGAAACCTGTCAAACCATTGCCTTGGTGTTCTTGCTGTGTTTGATATTCAGATAGCAACGACATGAAACCAGTCAGTTTCTTACTAAAGTTCCAACACTTCTTACCCAGTCCAACAGTATGATTAGATTTCTAAGAATTTCATATATTTTCAGGAGCACATATTAATAACATATCCATACAAACCTCACTCAAAGATTTAATAATTCTTTATTTGCCAATGCTTCTCATATAACAACATATCAAGACCAACTGTTAATATCTTTGTTTTATAAAGAGATGTGTATCTATAAATATTTCCAGGATTTTACCTAGAAATATCAGTTCATTGAAGATCGCAGAAAAGACGTTGCCTGTGTGGTGACAGGTACCCAGAATCCCAAACCTGGGAGGTGGAGGCAGGTAACAAATACCTGAGATCCCAGCCCTTGGGAGGTGGAATCAGGAAGACCATTGATTTTGAAGTTAGCCTGAATTATACAGTAAGACTCTGAAAAAAAAGGCTTAATTTCAGAAAGTTGATCAAAGATTCCAAAGTTTTAAATACCCGATTGAAATGAGATCATATGCCGTATTTGTCATAGGTGAAATCTTAGTTCTTCATGTAACCAGAGAACTATAACAGGAACCTGCTGTTTCAGGTTGATCTTTATGAAGTTACTCTCCCCTCCTGTTGTCCAGTTCTAAAAAAAAAAGAAAAAAAAAGAAAACCAGACAAACAATCAAAAACAATTAAAAAAAAAAACCCAAAAAGCAACACCTAAATGATTAGGATGCTAACTGCTAAATACTCTGTCCCCGTATTTTTAGACCCTACACTATCTGTTGATCTTCACATTATACCGCCAAGTTCTAAGAAAGTGCTTATCTCGAATAAAGGAAGTTGTCTGAAGAATTATAGGGTGTAGCCTGATGTGGCCAAGTTTGATGATGAAGTTCTGCCTCAAAAAAAGAGTCAAAGGCTGGCTTAGCCTACAGCCCCCATGCTCCCTCTCAGCCAGACCCCTTTTGTCTCATGAAAAGTTCTGCTGTGTGTTGATTTCCTCAAGAAGGCCTTTTGGGGGTGAGGATGGGGCATGAAATTCTGCCATTTTCTTCAAGTTCTCTCCCCCGAATAAAGCTTTTAATATCACTGGCTACCAAGCGGTGAGTGGTCTGCTAACAAAGGTGAAAACGGAAAGTTCCAAAGTTGTCACTCAGTCCTAAGACCCCCAAAGACCCAGTGCAGGGGTTCATCTTGGTGGCACACAGACTTTGGTTCCTAGGGCAGACACCTTTATAAACTGTGAAGAAAAACCAAGGAATTCTCATTAAGAGCAGATCAACAATAAAAAATTTGAGGTTTTAACAGAAGAGGCTAAATTATAATTTTGCAGCAGTGTAGTTCTGATATGAATGCTCAACTTTTAAAAAACCACACATAAATATTTCATATTTAATCTTTAACCAGCCTGACCAGACATAAGGCTCCCTTTACAAGATTCTTCTTGTAGAAGTTTAAATCAATTTCCTTATCTCTCTTGTGATATGTATTAATCTTTGCTTCATATTCAATCAGAATAAATAACCATTTAACTTCACTATGAAAACATTTTTACAATTTCCCTTGGAAATTTATCTTCCATAATTTGTAACTTCACTCACTATGAACAGGTCTTGCATATGGAGTTGTTACTATTTTACTTCAGTTTTAATTAATACATATTAATTAGAGTTTTCACTCTTAGAAGCCCGATTTCTACCAAAAGCTCAGGAGATAAGCAATGCTAATCTGTCTGCCAGAAACTATGATCTCATGAATATACATTTCATAATTTCTGGAAGCATATGCTCGCTTGGAGTACAGGTTTTGTGTATGTGTTTACTAACAGACTAAATTATATTTAGCTTCTCCACACCATATTAAAAAGAAATGTCAATGCCAGGGTACATGTACTATAAACTTCTGTTCAGTGATAGTGCTTCAGCAATGTAACTTACAGATTGTTCAGAACATCCATGACGATCTACTACTTTGTGGAACATAATTTTCTAGATCTCAAAACATTGAAAAAGATTTTTAAAAATTATGATGCATCCATGAACAAACTTTTATGCCATTGACATTCATCCAATTTCCTCATTCATAACAATTATTCTTGAACTAACCCACCCTACAACATGGCATCTTCATATTGATGAAGGCACTTGAAAAGTATATACAATACAGAGCCCAGCTTTCAGAATTCTCCTCCATCTGTATAAGGCTAGAGCCAAAAGTGAAATCAAAATTAATGTTTATTTCAGGAAGGAATCTGGAGTCACTGCACCCAGAGAAAACCACTTAGAGATCATCATGTGCTCCTGTAAAGGTCTATTTATCTTTCCAACAAATGATTCACATTGAAGTAGCTCTTCTTAATACCCTGGCGTTTTTCCTTTTTCACCATTCTAGCAGGTAGTGAAGAGCCGTATCCTATTTTGTATTGATCTAATTGTTGACTTCATTTTTCACTGAAGTGTTCCTTGTAATCTCAGATTTTTGTTTTTAACTTTTCTGTAGGTTCACATACAGTTTTTAAAAAGTGGTTTCAGATCTTCTGGTGTTCTAGGACTAGTTGGGGTGTGTTCTGTCCACCTGACTCAATACGACTTTTGCGCAAGACATTATTTTAACCCCACCAAGGTCAGTTGATTTATTATAAATTCAACAACCACCTGATTATTTTATCCTAAACCAATATTTCCATAGTTAAAGTGGGGTGGAGAAGACATAGCAGAAAATGTACACAGAAAGGGCACAACACTCTGATATCAGGCCAATGTAATATTACAAATGTGTAAGAAAGAAATCCTAGTTGAGAGAATTGCCAGAGCCAAGGCTGATTGAGTGACTTTGTCTTTGTCTTCTCCACTATATATATTTCTAGTGACTTAGGTTTGAGGGCATGGACACAGTCTTGAATGGAAGTATCCTTTATACGTGTAAATCCGTTTTACAAAAAGTAGACAGCTTCTAGTCTTCAACTTATTTTTTAAGTAGATGGCTGAGTACTGAGTGGAATCTGCTAATGAAAGAGTAGGAAGAGCCTTTCTAGGTGGTAATTCTTTTTTTTTTTCCTCAACCGTTTTGTGCTTAAGATTTTGACCATGGTACAAACGTAGTTAAAGTAACAGACCCCATTGATAAAGGACCTAAACTCAATAAACATCTGTTTCTTCATAACCAAGGTAAAAGAATAAGCAAAATTTATCAGTTCATTTTAGACTGAGGAGGACTAGAAAAGTACAGTCTGATTTGTCAGTAAACATAAAACATTTTCTCTTAACAATTCGTTGCTCAAGTTTTTAGATTTTTTAGAAACTTATGCAAGTCTCTTAAAATACACCATCATATATGAGGCATTTATGATAACTCTTTTCTCCACAAACATGTGTAATTATGTGCATGATGCATATAAACACAAGCACACATGCACATGTGCCCACACACATGTGTACACACACATGCAGACACATAAACATATATACACACACACATACACATTCAAAGTTACATTTCCTACCAAAGTGTCTACAGATGAGCAATTTTATTGAGGTTAATTATTGTCTACTGTCATCAATGTTTCTCTCAGGCTATTTTTGCTAAAGTTCAACCATTTCTTTAGAAATTCATAGTTTCTACAAAGAAAGATTCCTCAGTTTCCTGTAATTTTGCCTACTTAATATCTGTACAAAATATAGACCTTGTTCCCAAAGGATGAGCCAAATACTTTCAGTCAATTATGAATGATCAGGACCACAGATGGGAGACTCAGGCTGTCCCAAAGTGGTTGCAAAATCTTTTATAGCCAGACTACAAAAGAGTCACAAATCAATTAATTTGCACATTCACTGATAAGAATAGGAAATAGATGGATTATGCCAAAAGTTAGAAATTTACTTATATATGTTTTATATATAATATTCTTAGTTTTGGGACTAGTGGCAGATAGTGGTCTTTCAAGCTAATATATTATAAAAATTTCCCCTGAAAGAAAGAAGGATGCTAGGTCTCATATAAGTGGGTGATAATTGTGTATTATGAGAAGAAAAATATAGCCCAATGCTGCCTTGATTGGCAATTTGCAACATTCCAACTGTCTACGATTACAGAGTTCTAATTATTCATCAATTCAAAGAAACTAGCTCACATGTGATTCTTCCAGGGAACTGCATTTCTCTTTACTAAAATCAGTCCAGATTTTAATGATGCAGTCAGATACCCATGACCTGTAATTGGGTCCAACCTAATTAATAGCTTAGATATAAATTTAAACTTATAGCAATCCAAAATTGCTCAAAAAACATTGAAGAGATCACAAATTCTAAGAGGAATTTGACTTAAGCAGAGATCTCACCTTATATCATTGAGAGACTGTAGGCACAGTCGGCTAGGCAGGGTACTGTTCCTGGGGTTCAGTGGCTTTCTGTCTTAGATCCCATGCCTAATGCCAAACTATTAAACATGTTAGACAATAATGTTTGTGTATGGAAGCCTAGTGACTCTCATGAGTCTAGACAGCCTTGCTCATACCAGAGGCCAGTGGTAATTATGGCTTCAGTGATGCAAGTTATATAGGAAGAACTTGACTTCCCAAAATTTGGGATTTCCTTTATTTGAACAAAGCTTTATAATGTGGCCACCTATGACTGGCAGACACTAACTATGCTGGTTGATTGTGATTTATTTGTCTGTGACAAATACATTCCTCTGGGTTAGACCTTCAGTTTATCTGCAAGACAAGCTAGACAACCTTTTGTTATAAAGGTTTCTAACACAGAAGCATTCTTACACCAAACTTAGTTAAATATAGAAGCCATTATTGACCTTGCCACACTCTTATTTTGAGGACATGAGTGAACTGAAAGATAAGGGCTATAGTGTAATAGAACCTCTGGTTGCTGGGCTGGCATGTACAACTTCCATCATAACATTAGGGACAATGTTTCAAATAACATTTGTAATTTCAGCAACTCAAAATTGAGCTCTATTCAATGTTTCCCCTCTGCAATTTGTTCGTTGCTAGCTTGAAGTCATGCTTGGAGAAAGAAAACCTTATGCCTTCTGTCAAAGGAAGCTACAAGATGATGTCTTCAATGAAATGAAGATGGCACAGGTATTGTGAGAAAGAATTGGGCTTCAAGAGAAAAGAGGCTAGTTTACCAGTTGACAACACGGATGGCTATTCAGCCTACTTAAATGATTGGCTGCTGAGCCCTGATATTTAAGAGCTATCAATATATTCAGTCAGTTCATTTAGTGAATTGAGTTTCTTTTTCTCTCTCTCCCTCTATGAATTTGCCTAAGACAGTATATAAGAAATAAAAAGGGGCCCAGATCAAAGCATCACAGAAAGGAAACACAAAAGACTCAGAATAGCCCATTTTTAAAACAGAACAGTGCTAAGGATGTAGCTCAACGGTAGACACTTACCCAGCATAGAAGAGGCCTGGGGTCCACCTCAGCACCTGCAGTATGTGAGTAGATAAATAATCAAAATACAATAATAACCACAGACATAAGTGTGAATGTGTATTTACTTAAGAAGAAAATATCACCACAAACTTCAAATCAGACTTGCAAGCCAACAGACACCAGACTCAAGGAATTTTATATTTTTTTTATTTTTGATCCTTTGTGTAACCTTATTAGGACTCTACATATCAGCAATGCTGAGTGGATGCCTCACTGGGACTCATGAAAAGGCTACTTCTGAGTCCTCAGGAGCTTTCCTAAAAACTAGCGATGATGATGAACAGAGAGCTCCCATCTGGCTCTTTAAATGTTCCTATGTTTAAATGACTGTAGTCACAAGATCCAGAGGCCATGTGTGATTTGGTATTTGATTGCAGCAAATGAACATTACATTTCTAAAGCATTCTGACCCTTATACCTTGTCTATTCAGGCTACCTCTCTAGGGGGAGAGAGAGAGAGATGAGACAGTGGGGGGAGAAGAAGAAGGGAGGGAAACTGAAAGACAGAGAGAGCCTTAGTGCACAAATGTGACTTTTCCAGATTGTCAGCTTTTATAAGAGGGTGTCAGCCGGAGCTTACCTTAGCTTGCTTGCAATGAAGAGATAAGGCTGCACACTCAACTGCTCTTAGGCACTTGTCAGGGAGTGTGTGGCTTTAAACTCACTGCCCTTGACACTTATCCAAAGCTTGGTTGGTGGACAGTGTTTACTGCTCACTCTGGAGAATATTTGCTCAAGCCGTTTCTTTGGAAACAAGTGTCATTTTGGTACTATTAACGGTTCCCAGACACGATGATAATCACTGATTTGATTGAATCTGGTGTTATTATCTATTTATTAATTTGGGGGTCATTCATGTTAGTAAATCACTGACTTTTCAAGCTCAATTCTTTCAAATGGGGAGGCTTCTCTAAATACATGTGTTTTTATTACCCCGAGAGTATGGGCATAGTCCCCACAACTTCAGGACTACTGCTTTCTCATAGAAACAGATTAACCTTCAAAGTGTGTAAAACAAATTACACTCCCATTTTCAGAAAGCTTCAATATCTCCTTTATTTCAAATCAAACCAAACCCAGGTTTTCTAGTTCCGCTTCGACTCACAAGTACTCTTAATCCCGCTCAGTCCTAAAACTGCAGGACTCTGGCACAAGGAGTTTGTACAGACCTAAGGGCATCCTTCTATCTTAGCAGGATTGTTGCCATACCTGTATAGTTATTACTCAAGGCATAACAAAGTCTTTAGGTTTTCTTGAGCACCCTATCAGTTTCTTTCTGAACCTGCCTATATAAGATCATTTGTGTGTGTGTGTATGTGTGTGTATTATGTGTTTGTTCACTTTTTTTCTTGTATCTGTTCCTCTTGTTTCTTTACCAGGATGCTGGCCTATGTGGCTCCGTACAAATCACAATTCTCATCCAATATTCTTAAACTGAATGAGTGTACCAGTATTAGCCAAATGATATAGAATAAAATAGTTATTCTCCATCAAAATGGACACTTGAGAGGCCTTGGGAAGTTATTTAAAAGTAGGCCATCAGTAAGTCAGTTACCAAATACCAATTTTCCCGTTAAATGAGTGTGGTAACCTTTAAAAAGTAACCTTGAAACCTCAGTTTGGTAATCTGAAAAATGAGTGGCACACTGACCTCTTGAGAATCTTCTAAGAACTGAAGACAGTGTGGGCGAAGTAAGAAGTATGTGCTTGCTCTGTGCAGATGCATCCTTCCTCTTTCTCCTTGCTGCTAAGGCTATGAGATTCTCTAACACTGAGTATCACCTCCCATCTGCTTGAGGACCACCCTGGAGAGGTGTACAATTTACACACCCTTCTCCACATCTGAAGCAGGATTTTGTAACTCTGCCTTCTGGTGTGGGACAATGGTCTGTATTCTAAATAAACACTGATTGGCCAGTAGCCAGGCAGGAAGTATAGCTGGAACAACCAGACAGGAAGTAGAGGTGGGTCAATGAGAACAGGAGAATTCTGGGAAGARGRAAGCYCWCTCCTCTGCAGTTGTKACCCCACYACAGAAGAAGCAAGATGTGACTGCCTCGCTGAATAAGGTACCAAGCTACATGGCTAGCATAGACAAGAATAATGGGCTAATATAAGTTATAAGAGTTAATANAACAGGAGAATTCTGGGAAGAAGGAAGCCCACTCCTCTGCAGTTGTTACCCCACTACAGAAGAAGCAAGATGTGACTGCCTCGCTGAATAAGGTACCAAGCTACATGGCTAGCATAGACAAGAATAATGGGCTAATATAAGTTATAAGAGTTAATAAGAAGCCTGAGCTAATAGGCTAATAATTTTATAACTAATGTAGACCTCTATGTGATTTCTTTGGGACTTAATGATTGTGGGAACCGGGCAGGACAGAAACCTCAGTCAACAGCCTTCTTCCTCCCTGTGTTGAGTTTGGCCTTCCTGCCTAGTTATATTCTGCCCTGACGTAAACCAAAGAAGATTCTGTATTAACCTGTGGTAATAAAACATATTCACAGCATGCAGAGGGGCATCCCACATCAGAATTTTCTTTTTAAATACTCACTCAGCCCCTCAAGGGAGCATACGCATTTCTCAATATAACAGAAAGACAATAATATGCTGGAAGGTTATGAATGGAACTCCATCCTGGGAAAAGTAGGACACTGAGCAAAGACAGGGATGTTAAGGTCATAGAGTTCCAGCCCTCATGAGAGACTCAGCCCACCGTGAGAAACTCCTAAGCTTCATCTATAGGCATTTCCTTCCCAGGTTCTTAAATACCCCAGGCTCTTGCATCTGCAGCTTCCAGGTGCCTTGTTGGTCAAAGATTTGTACAGAATAGTTAGGAAGGGAGAATCTGGAAGTTGTTCCTCATTCATTAAAGTTCAGTGATTAGGATTTCTTCTACCTAGATCAATTCAGTTCATCTACACAGAAATCAATAGAGAACCAACTCTTTGGGGCTGGCTTTGCCTTCTAAAAGTAATATTATCAAGCACTGGTTTTTATGCATATATATACATATACAGAGTTTATATGTATGTATGAGTAAACATATTTATATCTATCCATCTGTCTATCATCTTTCAAGCTAGATTAAAGATATCTCAATGTGTCTCTTGGTAATGAATTTATTCTTACTAGCCCAGAGTATGGGCATGTAAATATAGAAAAAAATATTTGAGGTTTCCATATATTGTGCCAGTTAGAGAAATGAAATGTTATCTTTAAGTCTATCTGAGGTTTAGCTACTCTTTAAGAGACACAAGAACATAATAGTACAATTGCTTCATGGTTCTTTACTTTTCTAACCTAGTAATTGTCCCTTCTAAGCCCATCTGTAGAACATGCTTCTGCAGCAGATGAGCATGAATCACCTGGTGCCCCAGGTGTAAACCCCTGAGCAGTGTTTCTCTCATCAACTTTAAATAGTCCAAGGTGGAAGAATCTGATGGTTTTATCCTTCGTATCTAACTGTGACCTTACTCTGTCCTAGTTCCCTCCTGCCACATTGTGCAGCCGCACTTGAGCATGAGTGTCCACATGTGCAGTCATTTTTCCTCCCCTGAGCTTTGGGTCCTCACATTTCTAAATTTTCATGAATTAAAAATGTTATGCAATATCTGGGCCTTGGT
>LOJH01013391.1:0-13549 GCA_001685095.1 Ellobius talpinus
CTCAATTAGTGGGCATTTTCTTAACTAGTGATCTAATTAAGGAGGACCCATCCCGTTGTGGGTAGTGCTACCCCTAGGCTGATAGTCCTGGATTCTATAAGAAAGCAGGTTGAACAAACTTTGGAAAGCAAGCCAGTAAGCAGTACCTCTCCATGGCCTCTGCATCAGCTTCTGCCTCCAGGTTCCTGCTATGTGTGAGTTCCTACCCTCACTGCTTTTGATGATGATGAACTGTTATATGGAACTGTGAGTGAAATAAACCCTGTCCTCCCCCCCAAAAAAAGAACCTCTATATTCCTGACTCGGGGTATCCCTTTGCTTATTGACATTTTCTTCCTACCTCAAAAACTAATTTGCTTTCTGGGCTCTTATTATTATGTTACTGTGGGAACTCCTTCAGCCAATAGCCTTTAAAATACCAGTCCACTTCATCTTTTACACTATAAATGCAGCCATAAAGCTTGCTCACGCTCTCTCTTCCAGCTCCTGGATTCAGTTCCTGTTCCCCATTTGTGCAGAGGACTGTGATCTGATCTCTGAGGCTAACCCTAAATAAATAAGTCTTTATTATACTCAATTCTGAGCTAGTGTTAGATTACTTAATAGAGTCCATCTTCATCTGGTGCCCACATGAATTCCAACTCCTAAATTGCCCAAAATGTCCATGGCCCAGAAGGTCTCCCACCACCACCTGCCTGGCATGATTTCACCTACTAAGAATTCTTTTCCTAAAACCCAGCCACAGCAGAGCTACCACACAGTGCACACAGTGATTTGTGCAGCTTTCGGTTTGTGTCCCCTGATCACAAGCTCTGGACTCATTGCTCTGTGTACAGAATTGATTTAATTGCTCTTAATTTGTCAAGCAAAGCATATTTCTACGTATTTAACCAGGTACCAATATGCAGAACCAAAGTGGCACAGGATTATTTGTGCTGCCACATGGCTGCAACCATGACACCTGCTGGCCAATAAAGATTATTATACCTAGAACAGTTAACTGACATTTCATCACAAAGGTAACTATTTAATTAATAAATAATCAAGACACTTGAAAGTTATATATTTCAGACGATATTACCATTCAGGAATTTAATAACCTTTTTGCTTGTACTATGGATGGTATTCTGCAAGGCTTATATGGTTTTTCTGATACAACCATTTATTGGATATTGAGACTTAGCTTTATTTTTCATATTACATCCTTAAGAAAATGGTTTGATAACAGAGCCAAAAGTGAGGCACCTTTAGAAATGATACAGTCTTACAGACTAATAACGAACAGCTAGCTAAAAAGATTAATATCACAAAAGATCAAAATTTAGCTGAAAAAGTTAATGCCAGTTGAAAGGTTATTATCAATTTGACTGACAAAATTCAATCCATGTCAAAGGGTACTGAGAAATTATCTGAAAAATTTTGTACTATTGAATTTGATAATCAAAATCTGTTTAAAAGTTATGGTAGGTTAACGGATAGGCTATCTCTCCAGGAAGGCAATCTGCATGCTATCCAAATAATGTCCAAGGATGAGATTTTACCTTTCAAGGATAAAAATCATACCTTGGAATCACATGTACAGAATGAGGACCATGGGCTAGGTGCATCAATGAGATCACTAGAAATGTATAGCGGCCAAGAGATTCAGCTTTACAAAAGACAGTAGAAAAAGTTTTGAAATGATTGAGTAAATTATTGGAGCTGATGAGCAGGGAGTGGAGATACAAGTGAAGAATTTAATATCACCAGACATGTCAGAGTCACAGAAAAGTTACCTAGGGTTTTAACTTCCTACACTGTAATCACCTCTGAAAAAGCATCAAGTTCTAAATTCCCAAAATGATCCAAAGAATGTAGATGCAGATATATAGGTATGAATGATCTAAAAGAAATTAAGGAAGCAGTAGTACTTATGGCCTGCATTTACCATTTGTTAGGGAGATGGTAAAGGCATGGGCTTCTAGCAATAAGGCAACCCACATGACTGGCTGCAACTAGTTTCAGCAGTCTTAGAAGTTGGGGCACAACTACTGTGAAAATGTTATTTCCTAGAAAAGGCAAACATTTTAGAACAATGGGGAAAAGAAAAAGCATTTGAAGCATTTCATGATCAAATTCTTGGTGAGGGCACTTATGCTAACCCACAGGATCAAGCTCTTAATGATGAAAAAACACATCATGTAACTATGCCACACAGCAGCCGTAAATGCTTGGGACAGGATTCAAAAATCAGGAAAAAGATTTGAATCACATATAAGGATTAAACTGGGCCAAAGAGAACCCCTTAGTGACTTTTTGCAAAGATTAACTAAGGCTGTACAAATAGGAGTATCAGACCCAGATGCTAGGTGAGTACTTGTAGAATTTTTGGCTTTTGAAAATGCCAACATAGAAGGCAAAAAGATACTTGGGTCTTTAAAGGTTAGATCAGCACCTATTGATGAATGGATCCTGCATAAAACGAACATTGAGACATTTAACTAAAATACTGAGGCTTAGGTAGAAGAAGCAATTTCCAAAGATATGAGGAAACATCAAAATGACAAATTCTTTAATTTTGGTAGAATAGGACATCTGAGAAGGAATTTTAAACAAGGAATTCCTAGAAAGAACCTCTCCCTTGTAAATGGCAAAAATAGAAGGTCTCAGTCCTCTAGATTATGTAGATGATGTGGTAAATACCAACACTGGACCAATGAATGTAAATCAAAAAAAGACAGACAAGGCAGTCCAATACCATTAGGAAACTCCTGGGGGGAATCTCACAGGCCCCCATGCCAAATGTATACCAGTCATTCCCAGTTACTGTGGGGGTCATGTCTCACCAGGAAAATTAAAAATATCCATTGTCTATGGTAAAAAAGAAGCATACTATTCTGGATTATGGAATAAACATGGAAGATGAATCAAAAATTCCGGTAGGAAATAATAAGCCTATATTTTTGCAGACTTATATAAATGATCAAATACCAAAGCTAAGAGTGTGGCATACATAACAGTGTAATTGAGGGTCTACTGACCATTGGTGCAGATGTGACTATCATTACTCCAGAATCTTGGCATCAAAATATGCCTCTTCAAGATGCAGATGTTCATTTCCTAGGAATTGGAACCCTATTTCAAGTGAAGCAAAGCATGGGATGACTTGAATACATAGGGCCAGAAAGAGAGGGAGGAAGGCTAAGGCCATATGTGGCTAATTTGTAGTGAATTTATGGGATCGTGACCTGCTACAGATTAACCCATAATAACATTTCTGCAGTGTCAGAAACTCATGCTTCTGGGAAGGATATCATAAGGTACTATAAACAAAGGTCACCAGCCATTCATGCTGTAAAAGAACACAAAGCAATTAACAAACCTTCAGAGGTACCAACAGCCCTAGTTTTAAAATGATTAACTGAGAAACCAATATGGGTTAAACAATGGCCTTTAACAGAAGACAAACTGCAGGCTTTAGAACAGCTGGTACAGGAGCGACTCGATGCTCATCAACTTGAAGAATCAATCAGCCCTTGGAATTTTCCTGTGTTTGTTGTTAAAAAGAAATCTGGAAAATGGAGAATGGTCACATATCTAAGAACTTTCAAGAAGGTAATTCAACCTATGGACCCTCTACAATCTGTAATTCCTTTGCTTTCCCTATTGCCTCAAGGATGGCCTCTTATAGATACTGATTTAAAAGATTGTTTCTTTTCTATACCCTTACAAGAAAAGGTGAGAGAAAAATTTGCCTTCACAGTGCCTACTTATAATAATTCTCAGTCTACTGAAACATACCAGTAGACTGCCTTCCAACAGGAAATTCTCAATAGCCCCACCCCATACCAATACTTTGTAAGTCAGCCATTGTAAATAATATGTAAGCAGTTTCTTAAGTCTATAATCTACCATTACATGGATGACATTTTGTTATCTGATTCAAATGCAGATACTTTAGAAAGAATGTTTGAAGAAGTAAAGATGGTTTTGCCTAAATGCAGGTTACAAATTGTTCCTGAAAAAAAATGAAAAGAGGAGATTCTGTCAATTACATAGCTTATAAAATAACTTTATAAAAAATTAGAACACAAAAGGCACAAATTAGGAAAGACCAATTGTGGACTCATAATGTCTCTCAAAGATTGTTAGGAGAAATTTCTATTCTATGACTGGCTGTTAGAATAACATAGGATCTAATAATTCATTTAAACAAAACCTTAGACAGTGACAAAATTTTAAATAGTCCCAGGGAATTAACAGTTGAAGCTGAGAAGGAATTAAGAGTCATTGAAGAGAAATTATAGGAGTGATATGTGGATTGGACGAATTCAAATCTTAATTGCATTCTAGTCATATTACTTTCCTGAATTTCTCCTACAGGAATTTTAGTGCAGAAAGAATACACTTTCATAGAATGAAACTTTTTACCACATAAACCAAGTGAAAATTAAAAATTTATGTGGAAAAAGTCTCTCAATTCATTATTAAAGATAAATTGAGATTTTGCTACTAGCAGGAATAGATTCAGAAGAGATTATAGTGCCTTTTGCTATTGATGAAATTATTTTAAAAAATGGGAAGATAATGAGACCTAGAAAAGAGCTTGTGCTAATTTTTAGGAGAGACTAATAGCAATTATCCCAAAAGTAATAGAATTAACTTTATAAATAGAACTACTTGGATGCTTCACCACATTGTATATGACACACCAATAACTGGAGCCTATACATTGTATACTGATACAAATATATCAGGAAAGGCAGGTCACAAATCAGAAGATTTAAGTAAGGTGGAACCAAGCCCTTCAATTATTATCCAAATAGCAAAAATATATGTTCTTCTCCTAGTATTAAGGGATTTTAAAGAACCACTCAATATAGTTTCTGATTTGCAATATGCAGAAAGAATTGTCTTGCATATTTGAAACCACTGAATTTATACAAGATGATATAGAATTGACTTCATTATTCATTCAGGTTCAAGATGTAATCAGGAACAGGTTTGTTCCCATGTACATAACACACATCTGATCCCATATGGGTCTGCCCAGTCCTCTAGCATGAGGTAATAAAGACTTTGATCAATTATTATTTGAAATGTGCTAAAGGTCTCAAAATTTCACAAGAAAACATCATGTCAATAATAAAGGTTTAAAGAAAGAGTTTTGCTTTGGAACGATGGTCTTGTACCCTGTAAAGACTTGTCACTTGTATTGTATAGGCAGGGAAACAAGAACAGAAGAATTCTGAGAAGAGGAAAGGCTCAGTCTCCAGTTGTCACCCAGACCAAGAGAAAGCAAGATGTGAATGCCTCAATGATAAAAGGTACCAAGCCACGTGGCTAACACAGACTAGAATTATGGGTTAATTTAAGATGGAAGAGTTAGTTAATAAGAAAGCCTTAGCTAATAGGCCAAACTTTTTATAATTAATGTAGACCTCTGTGAATTTCTTTGGGATTGAATGGCTGTAGGGACCAGGCAAAACAGAGCCTCTGTCAACAGTATTCTATAAGTACAATTGAGAAATATCTACATTAAATATTTATACAATGGGGTGGTGATGAAATAACAGACTCAGATTAATGGTTTTGCATGCTCAGACATATAAGTGAAAAACAGAGAACAAAGCAAATTCTAACTAGCCTATCTCAACCACATGCACATGTTCTTGCTCTTACCCAATAATTTTGTAAGTCAGTGATCAACTTCTATGTCTTCAAAACATATGCAAACCTACTTCCACATCATTCTAAATGTGAACTGTCAAAATAAATTGGATTGGATGAAATCCCAATGTATCATCTTCAATCTACAAGAAAAGGTATTTCCCCTCTTTCTGTCTTTCCCCTTGCCTCCTTACCTTTCTTTCTCTTCCTGTATTATTTACATAGTTTTCATTTCTCTTCTAAGATAGGGACTCCTTAGAGAGACTAACCTGGAGTGAAATTCACAGCATCGACTATGAATGCTTCTACTTTGAGATTCTCTTAACTGCTGGTTTTACAGGTATGTACCACCATACATGGCTTCTTCCCTTTAACTCTTGAAGCATTAGGGAATCCTATCATGTTTCCATCTCCAAGTAGTATATCATTGTCTCACTGTCTAAGGCAGTGTGTTTATATATGATAGAGAGACTCAAACAAAAAGTATTCCCAACTCTACAATGGTATCCTGAACTTTCAAAGCAGAACACCTACTGTGCTTAGAGTCCACTTAACTACCTCATACTTGAAAAAATGTGCTGAAGCATGTGCAAACTCAACGTGAAATTAATTCTAAATTAAATAATGCACCTTTTCTGTCACATCTGCTCAGCTGCCCACATTATATTCCATCTTAGATGCTTACAAAGGGGAGAAATATGAGTTAGTCTGTGTTTTATGAAAGTACTTTGGCAAGTGGTATGAAACTAATGAAGTATTGAACATAAAGAAAAAACAACAGGTCAGTACTAAAATAGAAAACTAATATTTATTTATTTTATTTTTGTTTCCATTTTCTTGAAAATAGATTTTTTTCTCACATATTACATCTTAATTATGATTCCCCCTCTCTACTCCCCCCAGTTTTTCCCTACCTCCCCTCCTATCCTGGTCTACTCTCTTTCTACAGCTCATTAGAAAACAAGCAGACTTCTAAGGAAAAAGTAATATAATATATTTTTTTTAAAAAAACTAACATATTGGAAAGAACAAACAAACAGAAAGAAAAGAGTCCAAGAGAAGGCAGGAGAATCAGAAACCCACTCACTCACCCACCCACTCAGCCATTCATAATAAACTGAACTGGAAGCAATAATATAGGCAGACCCTTGCCTACTCAAATCATAGCGCTTCAGTCATTGTGAGTTCATATGAATTTTGATTGCTCAGATTTAGAGAGTCTTGTTTTCTTAGTGTCCTCCAACTCATCTGGCTCTCACACTCTTTCTGTCTCTTCCCCAGCCTTCCCTGAGCCAGTAGAAGAGGGATTTGGGACATCCAATTTAGGATTGAATCAGGCTGCGAGTCATTGTATTTATTTTAGTTTGGGGGAAGAGAAAGCTTTCTAATGATGGCTGAGAAAGGCTTTGATGTATGAGTATAACAGAGTATGGTTAGGTGTCATTTTATTGCTACATTTTTGTTGTTGGCTTCTTGCCACAGTAATATTTGGTCTTAACATCATTCCCTGGGATATCAACTCTCAGGTTCTTTGTCACCCAAGCAGTGTTGGATGTGGGTTCCATATTATGGAGTATACCTTAAGTAATATCAGATATTGGCTGGTAACTCCCATAAGCTTTGTGCCACCATTGTCCTAGCATATCTTGCAGACAGGACACCATTGTAGATCAAAGGGTTTCTTCTGGGTTGGTGTATATGCTTCACCTCTGGTAGCATACAGAACACCATCCTGAATCAAAAAGTAGCTGTGAAGGCTCTATATAGGTACCAGTTCGATGTCACCATGTCCACTGTGTTGTTGTTAGAAATAAGGACTTGTCAGTTTGTGAAGAACACCCTATAGTCTTGTCAAAAGCCTGGGTTGCTTGGAAATTCCCATGACACTCCTTTGACTAAGAGTTCAATGAGATGTAGCCCAATGCCAGTAAAGGAGGTTTCATTTGGTGACAAGAGATGGACAGTTGGGGCTTTGTCTCTTCCATTGATGGTATTTTCATTGATATCCCCTTCATATATGTAAATATTTTAGAAAGTTTCTACTATATTAGGTTTCCCTAATACCTCTCAAATGGTCCTTAATTCTCCATAGCCACTCCCTCTTTACAGTCTCCCCTCAATCTCCCTTCTTGATCCTCCAGTTCCAGCCTTGCCTAGATCCATAATTCCCTATCCTGTTTCCCTTCTCTAATGAGATCTATCTGTACTCTCCATTCCCTTATTCTGTATCTACTTTCTGTGCCCCTATGGATTTTACCTTGGTTATCATTGACTTAACAGCTAATATCCACAAAAAAGAAAATATATCTCATATTTGTCTTTTCTGGTCTAGGTCAGGATTATCTTTTCTAATTCCTTCCATTTACCTGAAACTTTCATGCTCTCATTTTTTAAATAAAACAGCTGAGTAACACTTCACTGTATACATGTGCCAGATTTTCTTTATCCATTCTTCTATTGAGAGTCCTCTATGCTGTTTCCAATTTCTGGTTATTATGAATAGATCAGCAAGGAAAATGGTTGAGCAAGTGCCTCTGTGGTAGGATGGAACATCCTTTTGGTATATGCCCAAGAGTGGTATAGCTAGATTTTTGAGGTAAGTAGATTCCCATTTCTCTGAACAACCACAACATTCCAATTTTCATAGCGTCTGTCTAAATTTTCAGTACCACCAGAAATGGCTAAGAGTTCTCTGTGCTTGTATCACCACCTGCCTGAGCTGTCAATTGATCTTAGCCATTCTGATGGTAGCAAAATAAAAATCTTAGTTTTGATTTGCATTTCCCTGTAGATAAGGATCTGAATATGTCTTTAAGTGTTAGAGCAGTTGTCTTGTTTAGGGGCTCTAAATGAGATAGAAATAGCTTCAAATTACTGCTTCAAATTATATGCTATGTTATAGCATATTATGCTGTCACTGCAATATAGCATTCATAGTGAAATTCATTGTCTCATTTACTTTTTCTTTTCAGCAATGGCATTTTTAGCTTAGCTATCTTTGAACACCTCTTCAAACAAGGCTGTTGCTTCAAATTTCATTATGAATTTTCCATTTGGAGCAATTATTTTTAGACATTTAAATTTTTCATTAGATGTTTATATATTAAAATAAAATTTACCACAAAAATACTTTTTCTATTCTCATCATAAATATGATTTTTACTTTCTTAGGGTTCTAAAAAAGAAAAGAAAAAGAGCAGTGCATACATAATAGACACATAACATCTAAGCTTATAAAAGTATTTGCAGAGAATTAGAATACATTTTGAACAAACTTCAACCTGTTTTCCTTGCTTTCTTATATTTTCTCTCACTCATATTGAAGACCACATTACACATCTGCTTTTTATGAGAAATCAGATGTTGACCAGGAAAAAATTATGCTCTGAATAAAATCTGACTTTTTACTTTGCAGTTGATGCTTAATGTTCAATTACTACATAAAGTATTTATCTTATGGCCAATTGTATGCAAGCATTTATTTCATAATACAATTTTAGGAAGACCTAAAATAAGCTTTTATGCTTATAACATTAAACATTTACTTCTCCCTGAATTGCAGATCAGTTTTGCTTTAACATTGCCCAAAATGGAGTACCTTTTCAAGTAATATAACGTTCGTGTGGTCCAACATGATGAAGTTATTTTTAGATATAGGATATGACTGTACTTCATCTATTCTGTTGTAAATAATTTACTTACATTTAAGAGCGATTACCAATAGTGGGTTCAGGAGAAACAGCATGGCTGGAGTGATATATACTCTCAGTCTGACTGAGAGATGGTGCAATCGAGCAGTTCACAATCTATGCGAGCTATTAAGGTGGAATGTGGATAATTTAAGGTAACTTGAATACGAATGAACCTGACAGTCTCGACTTTCACTAGTCTCTCCTTTGATGCTAAGAATAAAGCACTTTGCACAGACCTTACTAACTACAATGTGATAGTGCAGTGTTTTACTTGAAAAGCTGAAATGAATCAGGTGGATCTGTTTACTCTTTTGGACAGAATGTGAAAACGTGCCCTTGGAACCCTGTCTACCCATAAAGTAAAACACCTCTCTGTTATCTCATTATCCCTCCAAATGACTTGACATTTAGCTGCTTAAATGCAATCACCACTAAATATTAAGCATCCATCAAAGGAAATTGAGACAAATATTTATATTTCATACTATAAGAGGAAATATTACTAACCCTAACCAGTGATCCGGTGTCATTCCAGAAAATAAAGAATAATGGTGCATAGAATTTTGAGAAAACAACAATATCATTTCCTTCCAAAGTCATTTCCTCATACCTGATTTAAAAGCAGAAATTTCAAATTTTCTCAAGTGGAACTCCAATTCTTTATTATGACACCTCATGTGCACAGGGAGAAAAAATAGAAGTTAGACAACAGAATTATTGTTAAGTTGTAATTTAAGCTTATAAATACTATTAGAATCTGGGCTTCAAAGTATACTAGATAAGGATTTGCAATTCTACCTCAATCACGAATAACCACAATGTAACCAGGAATCTCATAGGAGGTCAATTATTCTCACTAGTTCTCTGTGTAAATGCGAATGTTATGCCTTCTCTGTTGGTATGCCTGTGGTGTTCATGTGTAGCTCTCTAGCTTTTAGTCACTGCAGTTTAATCCACCAGTAACTTAGATGTTTCTCTGAAGGCATTTTTTGTCCCTGTGGACAATTACAACAAGTGTCCTGTAAGAAAAGTTTACCCTTCACATTTTCCTTTTATTTTTAAAATCATAATATAGTTACATCATTGCTGCTGTCCCCTTTCTCCTTCCAAGCAATTACATATAGTTCCCCCCCTTTTTTAAATTTATGGTCTGATTATTCTTTACCATTAAATGCACTCATGTATATCTATATGTGCACAAACATATACCCACACACAAAACCTGATCAGGCTGTAATGTTACCCATATGTATGTTTTCAAGTTTGACTTTGTGGTGTTGGGTAACCAATTGTCTTCCCTGGAGAAGAGTATTAAATTGGTTCCAAGACCCACTTACCATGAAGGAAAACATGCCTTGTACTGAAAACCCAGCAATTTACCCAGAGCTAGTGAAGCCATTGATTTTTGGAGAAGAACCTACAATGTCCACTTAACTAAGCGAGAATAATCATTAATTACACTCTATGCATCTGTCCTTGTATGCACAGATACATGTAGCCTCACCCCTCATCAAGGAAGCTTCACTTTGCCCTTTCCATTTTTGTGAGCTCCTGATAATCCTAAGAATGGCCTCAATACTGAAATCTGCAATTAACAATGAAGAGGGTTTGGCTCAACTAACATCAACCCCAGTCTCAGAGTTCAGCCCCAAGTCCTGCCCTATGAGTTCTGACCCTAGCTCTTCCAGCTGCAGGACACAGTTCATTCAGACACATCTCTCCAGTGTGTCTGACTCCACAGGAAAAGATCTAGTCATTTATTCACTTGAATTATCTATATTTCATAATATCCTTTGTTGAGTTTTTGATAATTGAACTAAATATTTCCTTAAACATGTATTTCAACAGTTTTAAAAATTATTCACTTATTTGCTTGTTTACTTTATTCCCATATGTTTATTCTGTAATTAATAAGCACATCAAATATTTTGATTATTTTATATTTATTCAAATAAAAATCACATCTTGCATGAGTGAACATTCTGTTTCCTCAATGCTTATAATTTTCATTAATTCTTTTCTCTTACTGTGTCCCACTAATACTGCCAATAATAAAGCAAACGTGAGTCCAAGAATCAGTCCTACCTTATTTCTAATCACATACATGGTTTATAAAACTTTTTAGTTAGTCTATTACCACATCACACGTGTACATTTGTGTGGTATTGGTGGGGAACACTCAGACCCTGACACAAGTGTGAAAAGCAGAGGACAGCTGTGTGGAGTAAGTTCTCTATACCTTCTGGGTTCTGTGGATCCAATTTAGATGAATGGGCTTGCAAGGAATGACCCCTTCTCTGCTGAGCCATCATGCAAGCCCAGGTTTGACTTTTCATAGCATGTTTTAATTCTATGTAGGCCTTCATTATAGCATTTCCATGCCTACATATGATGAGCTTTGATCATTTCAACACAGATTATTAATTTTAATCCCATTACATCTCTGTTTTCCTTTCATAGCCCTAGTTGCTCTCCTTTAAATTTCATGTCTTTTTCCCAGGCTGGTTTCACATATGAAAGGAAAAATGAATTTTTGTATACAACATTCAACCTCTTAAAATAATTTCCTTCTATTTTTGTAAATTACTAAGAAATTTTAATAGGCAATGATGAATATATCAGATATAACAGCATGGATTTTCTCAGTTTGCTTATTTGATGAATTGTGCTGATTAGCATTCAAGTGAGAATATCAATAATCACTTCTAAACATTCCTAAATTGGTTTCTTAATATTTTGTTTATAATTTTTAATTATATGTATTTTTTTAGCACTCATCTTTTTTTCCTGTCAAGGTTATAGTAGTTTTGTATAATTAGAGTTTCCTTTTTTTAAAAATGCACGAAAGATTTGATGTATAATCATACATCAGACTTTTATTTTTGGCATAAAATATTATTTCATTAGTGAAGTTTTGTGATCACAAGTTTTGCTTAGTGGTTCCATATATAATTTAATTATTCTTATGAAACTATTTAGACTTTTAAATGATCTTTAAGGTAGTATGAATATTAGTTTCTTGAAATTTATATTTACCTATATAATCTATAATGGAAAGTTTTTATTTCTTATTTCATATTCAATAGCATCCTTATTTGCATTTCTGATACTGATTAGCTAGGCACTTGTTCTCACAAGTAAATTTCCAAAAATTTACTAATTGTCTTAGAGTTCCACAAACCTTTAAAATTTATTTTGTTGTTTTCAACCTTAATATCTATCTTTTATTATTTCAGCCATCTACTTTTTTGGTTGGGATTTGTTTTTCCTAACTTCTCTCCCTCTTGTGCATGCATGGTCCCACACTCCCTTCCCTAACTTACCATTCCTGTCCAACATCCCACATCCCACATCCCTTGTTGCCTCTTTGGGTAATACCCATCTGATCTATGGAATCACCATCAATCAGGTGAGCTATAAAATCACCTTTAATCAGTTGAGCTATGAAATATTCCTACTTCTTCCTCCTGGTGGGCAATATTTGGGTACCTGACTGCTGACCTTTTGCTAGCTCAACCATCCATGGTTCCTGCATCTCAGGAGTTGTACTGTATGACTGTCCTTTAGAAACCAACATCCTGAGTGTCTACATATTAGAAACATGCTATTTTAAGAATATATATCTCTATACCCCTCAAACCACTTTTCTAAGTGACTCATCTTGAGTAACTGCATAATATTGATCAACTTTCTAAAATTACTGACATTTATGATACTGTCTTTTTACCTAAGCTAGCATCCAATGAGGAAATTCCTTTGTGATTTCTTTAATAAATATTAAACCTGTTAGGCTCTACTGTGTATCTGTTTTATGCATCCATTAAAACCTACCACAGAGAATTTTGGCAACAGAGTTTATGATTTCTGACTCTCATCTTTCATTTGCTCAGTAAATAAAGTACCTTCCTCATTGATTTGTCCTCACACTGAATCAGGTGTCTAACCACGTTCTTATCCTTACAAATAAAGATTTTTTTCCAAAGTTGGCCACAATGCTCATCTGCTTAGCTCAGTCAGCAATGTGACAAATTGCTAATGCATGAGCAGTCAGCTATCTGTAGTGGCTTCCCAGATTATATTTCCTTAATAACAATTTATAAAAATTTGTTAATTAGTTTTATAAGACTATAACTTTTTAAAGTTTTAGCTAAATTTACCCATATGTATGTATGTATGTATGTATGTATGTATGTATGTATGTATGTATG